>JAJPUD010001558.1:312427-378798 GCA_023553655.1 Myrmecobius fasciatus | reverse complement strand
TCTTCTCCCTTTCTCTTTCCTCCTTTTTCTTGTCCCTTTTTCCCCCCTCCTCTTTTCTTTCCGATATTTTCAATCTTTCCTCTTTTTCTCTGTTTCTCCTTTGCTTCACTGTTTCCTTTCTCTGAGTGTCTCCTTTTACTCTCTTTTCCCTCTCTTCCTTTCTACTTCTTTACTCTTACTCTTTCCTTTTCATCCCCTGCCCTCCTTCTCTCTGGAAAAAAACAGTCACTTTTATAGGGTAGCAGATCTACAAGTGCAATAGGACATCCACTACCTTCACTTTGTTGTTGTTCAATGGTGTCCAATTTTGTGACCCCATTTGGGGTTTTCTTGGCAAAGATATGGAGTGGTTTGCCATTTGCTTCTCCAGCTCATTTTACAGATGAGGAAACTGAGACAAGCATGATGAAGTGCAGGGTTACACAGCTAGTAAGCAGCCTTATTTGAATGAGATGAGTCCTCCTTCTAGACCTGGAACTATATTTGTCGGCTTTTATTGATATTAGGAAGAGTTATGACAGTAGGATCAAACTCAAATAGAAATGAATATTGAAATAGGAAAAACTACAGATAAATTATTTTATGTTCTCTTTTGTATTATATTTTTATTTATTTTGTTAAATATTTCTCAGTGATATTTTAATATAAGGAGTTTTGGTGACCTCAGGGCTAGGAGTTTGATATCTCTGTAGTAAACCATTCTCTTGATTTTTAAACACAACTGTGTCTGATGGAACCTTGAAACTGTCTTTTGGGGGGGGGTTGGCAGTAAAAATTAGCAGAATTTCAAAATTGCCCTTAAAAAATATGACATCTCTTCTCAAGTGAAATCTTTTTTAGAAAGAACAAGTAGAAGGGCTAAGAGCTGATCATCTAGTTTGCCTCTAAATAAAGCTGAAAATAACTTTAGTTTCTCAGTGATCCCTTGGCATAGGTACTATCTCCAAGGTGCCAGATTTTTTTTTTTTAAAGCTGCTATTTACCTTGAATGACCTGTGAACTTATGGATGGCTCTGTTTGAAAGGGAAAGAGGATATTACTGTTAAATGAATGCTTAGAAGTTCTCTATGAATGGGATAGTAGACAAGTGAATTTGACTGGATAAAGGAAAGGGATTAGGAGGAGGTACCAGAAAGATCTGTAATTGGAACTTAATTTACTGATATGTTGAATCTGTGTAGCAACTTTTCCCAAAAACTCAAGAATATCTTTGGTCTTTTTAACTGTAGTATAGAACTATTTGGTTAGGCTTTGCTTCCATCTACTTTATGCTGATTTGTAACTTTATCCACCTGTATTTAAAGATTGGAAAACCTTTGCCTAGATTTTGCTGTATTCTGTGTTGACTCATATAAACATAAATGGAAATAACCTTCAATTAGTAAATAATGAATCTATATGGATAAGGTATTCTATCTACAGTTGACCCATTCTTTAGATACTTGATGACTATAGTTTTCTCATCTGTAAAATGAAACAGTTGGATTGGACTAGATAAAACTAAGGTTTCTTCCAACTTTAGATCTATGATTTTGCTTCCCTAACATCTCTCCAATTTCTGCTATTGCCTTTATTCAGGTCTTTATTACCACTTCTCTGGAATATTACTTTTTTTTTTTTTTTTTTTTTGGCTTTTTTTGCTGAGGCAATTGGGGTTAAGTGACTTGCTCAGGGTCACACAGCTAGGAAGTGTTAAGTGTCTGAGACCAGATTTGAACTCAGGTCCTCCTGACTTCAGGGCTAGGGCTCTATCCACTGCGCCACCTAGCTGCCCCCCCCTTCCTTTTTTTGAAAAATGTTTTTGTTGATGTCTTTTTGTTTTTAACATCCTCATAGTACTCCCCTACTCCTAGAGTATCATCTGGTATAACAAATAGTATTTTTTAAAGACAAAAGAAAGAAAAAAAATAGGTAAAAATCAGGATAATTGATGAATATATTGAAAATCCTGAAAGCATGTACAATATCTGCATACTGTCCACTTCCAAGAAGGAGTGAGTTGGGAGTATCTTCTCATATCTCTTTTTAAAAAAATCATTGCCTGTTGGCTAGCCTGATGATAAGATTGAATTAGTTTGATCCTGGAATAATCAATAATTTACTCTATATATTAAGTCTTAATTTTCTTATTGGTATACTAGAAAAAGAGCTGAACTGGCATGAACAAAGGACTAGGACTAGGTTCAACCCTAATTTTACTAGTTTATAAATTACTTGACTTGGCTGATCCTTTTCTGATTTAATTCCTATGTGGCTTGTTGGGGATCAAATTAATTAATGCATATAAAGTGCTTTTCGCACCTTAAAGGCCAAAATAGGTATCATTTCTGAGGGCACCATCATTTTTTTTTAAATTTTATTTTATTTGCAAAACATATGTATGGGTAATTCTTCAACATTAGCCCTTACATAGCTTTCTGTTACAGATTTTCCCCCCCAACTCCCCACCCCTCCCCTAGATGGCAGGATATCCACTACATGTTAATTATGTTAAAATACTTGGCAAATCGAATATATGTATACATATTTCCAAACTTATCATTGTTGTGCAAGAAAAAGCGTATCTACACAAAAGACATATCAGATAAAGGAAACACAATGTAAGCAAACATCAGTCAAGAGTATGAAAATATTATGTTGTGGTCCACATTTCACATCCCTCTCTCTGGGTGTATATGGCTTTCTTCAGTTAACAATTGGAAGTGGTTTGAAACATTTCATTGTTGAAGAGAGCCACGTCCATCAGAATTGATTGTCATATAGTATTGTTGTTGCCGTGTATCTCCCGGTTCTGCTCATTTCACTCAGCATCAGTTCATGAAAGTCTCTCCAGGCCTCTCTGAAATCATCCTGCTGGTCATTTCTTACAGAACAGTAATATTCCATAATATTCATATACCATAATTTATTCAGCCATTCTCCAGTTGAAGGGCATCTATTCAGTTTTCAGTTTCTAGCCACTACAAAAAGGGCTGCCACAAACATTCTTGCACATGTGGGGCCCTTTCCTTCCTTTATGATTTCTTTGGGATATAAGCCCAATAGAAATGCTGCTGGGTCAAAGGGTATGCACAGTTTGATAACTTTTTGAGCATAGTTCCAAATTGTTCTCCAGAATGGCTGTATCTATTCACAGCTCCCTCAACAATGCATCAGTGTTCCAGCCTTCCCACATCCTGAGGGCACCATCATTATGGATTTAGAATTGAAAGGACCCTAAAAATTATCTGGTTGGAAACAGAGACCCAGAGAGGTTAAGTTATTTGCCCAAAGTCACACAGGTAGTAAGTCGAAGAGTGAGAATCAGAACTCCGCATCTTTACCTCCAAATCCATTATCAAGCTGAAAGGGGTTACAGTCTTCATCCTAGTCATTCAGATTAATAACATGGAGTCATTTGATAAGGTTCCTGATCCAATCAGTTTGCTTACTTCCACATCATCTCTCTTTTCTATCTCTTTTTTAAAAATCTACTTACAATAGAGCTGGAATACATAAACTCCAAAGTCTCTTCTAGTTCTAAATCAAAGATCTTATGATCTGATGGCTACAACCCTAGTCTTCATTACCTGTTACTTAGACCATTTAATAGTCATCTTATGGGATCCTCTGTGTCTTTGTCTCTTGCATCTTCAATCTATTTTTCATATTATTACTGGTTTCATCTTCCTAAAGCATGATACTCCCTTTCAGAATCCATTAGTGGTTCCCTAATTTTTCTAAGATAAAGAGGGAAATTTAAATATACTCTTAGCACAAAATAACCAGGCATTGAAGATCTTCCATATTCTGGTACCAGTCTACCTTTCTAGCCTTATTTTACATTATTCTCCTTTCTATATTCTGTGTTCAAACCAAATTAGACTAATTACCATTTTCATGCCATTTCCTACCTTCGGGTATTCATAAAGACTTCTCTCCCATCTAAGATGTTTGCCCTTTTCATCTGTGCCTATTTCTCCCACCAAGGATTGGCTCAGGTGTCAACTCCTCTCTGAAGCCTTACCTGAGTCTCCAAGTTATTGGGGGGAGGGGGGTAAACAGAGAGAGAGAAAATTTGTGTGTGTGTGTGTGTGTGTATGTGTGTTTAACTCTTATCAAACTTTCCAGAATACTTTTTTTTTTTTTGCTACCTTTATTTCCTACACACACAGATACACACACACACACATCTGTGTGTATATTGTAATCATTCCATTAAGATATTAGTTACTTGACCACAGGGATTGTTTCGTCTGCATCACCAGTGCTCAGAGCATTCCTATGCTCTGGGTGGGTATTTAATAAGTGTTTGTTGTATTGATTTTAGGGGAACATGTCAGGGATTGCCTTCCATTGTTATGACTTCAGGAAATAGAGTAGGTCATTGAATGTACTGGATGGTAATGAAGTAGAATACTTTTCATAGAATTCTCCAAGCCTGACTTTAAAGTCAGATTTTCCCCTCAAGTTAGGATGAATTAATGAAATTTTTATGAATAATAGTTTTCATGTTGGTGCTACTGTAGGACTAAATAAGGCTATAGGTCTTGAAATTAAATTTCTGTGAAATAGTTACACAGGAAGAAAGGCAAACAAACAAGTAACTTGCTATAAAGGTATAGCTGGTGTTTGTTTGGAATCATATTATCATTGGAAATTGTAACTAAACACTAGTCTTATCTTCTCATTCCTTATCTTTAATCTATAACTATATCAAATGACTGGAAACATTGCTTTTCCTAAGGTATACCTAACACTAGCTGGCTAAGAATGATCTTTTTATCAGAGATCCCATCTATCACGTGGAGCTCAAGAGTAAGGGCTGAATGTTGTAACCAGTCCTTGCAGGAAAACCCAGAGAATCCTGTGTTCTAGGACACAAGCCCAAAGGGCTCTGGACTTGGAACTTGGCTCTATTACTGATTCTGGATTTTCTCTGTGGTGCTATAGAAGATTATTCATGCAAGAAGTTTGCTCTATCTCTAGACTTCTCATCTTGGAAGTATATTTTGCCCCTCTAGTCTTCCTCTGAGTGGCTGTTTCTTCCCAGAACATTCACTTTAAAGAATGAGTCTAGACCAGCCATCTAATAACAATAACCACAAAAATAATAATAGCTTTCTTTTTATAATGCTTTAAAGTTTGCAAAATGTTTAAATATATTAACTCAGTTGATCCCCTTAACTGCCCTTTAAAGTTGTTGATGTTTTTTCCCACTTTATAGATGAGGAAACTGAGGTAGATAGCAGTTAATCACACAACTATTTGGGTCCAAGGTGAGATTCAAATTCGGGTCTTCCTGACTCTTAAGTCCTGAATTTTATACTGTATACTACATATCTTGCTGCCTCTAAATGTTTTCATTCTTCTCCAGTCTCCACTCTTTACTGTCAGCTACCATGTTGTCTCCTAGATCTCCTGTCCCCCCACTTATGTTTCATCTTCTGTTTATGTGTCTTGGGCTTTCCTTCTTTCTGATTGTATTTATATTCTCAATATTTAGCACATTTCTTGGCCCATAGTAAGCATTTAATAAATATTTCTTGGCTTGTCACTGATTTCTTTTGATTAGCGTAACTTCTAAATTTATTTCTAAGGTTATTCTTTAATATGTTGCACTTTAACATAATTACAAAAATGCCCTATTCCTCTATTTCCAATTCCTAATTTTTTTTTTCTTAGCAGAATTGTTTTTACAGCAGGTGTGGTTGTCCCAGACCTACTCTGTATGTCTACATTTCTTGCAAAAATAGGTTTGAATATAATGCCACAATTAGCTGTTTATAGCTTATAAGTGTTGCTTTTAATTATTAAAGATCTGCCTTAGTAAAAAGTAAACTTCCATAATTGGAATTAATTTTTTGAATTCTTCTGAAATTTTTCAAAGGTAATGATTTATAGTTGATTTTACAGCTGATTTTATAGTTCATTCATAGAAACACTGATGGTCATTGCTATAGCAGAAACAGCTCTGGCCTTTGAATCAGCAACTTTTGTTCAAGTCCTGTCTCTGACACTTATTAATTGTGTAGACAAATATGTGTAGACAAATCAGCCACTTAGTCTCTAAATCTTTGTTTCTTCTGTAGAAGGGGATAATGCTCACATTACCTACTTTATAGGGCTGTTAGGAAGAAAGCAGTGGGATACAGTGAGAAGGTCAGATTTTGGAGTTTAGGTACACTGGGATTCAGATCCTGGCTTCTTAACTTTAGCAAGTTATTTTTCCTCATTGGGCCTCAGTTTTCTCATCTGTATAATGAAAGGATTGGACAGATGGCTGATAAGAGCCCTTCTTGCTACAAATCTGTGATCCTATGAAAGGTGTTTGTAAAACTTAAAGTACTATACTGATGGAAAATTTTCTCGTATTACAAGCAGAATGCAAAAGAAGACACTTTCTTCTTCCCCTAGCATTTGTATCTTTTTTTGTGTGTGTGTGGGGAGGAGTGAGGCAGTTGGGGGTAAATGACTTGCCCAAGGTCACACAGCTAGCAAGTATTAAGTGAATGAGGTTAGATTTGAAATCAGGTCCTCCTAACTCCAAGGTTAGTTCTCTATTTATTGTGCCATCTAGCCTTAGCATTTGTAATTGATATTTTCATTTGTAAATTCCTTTCATATCATTTTCTAAGAGAACACACTTCCTAATGTAAATTTGTTTTGAGCTGTTTTCTCACCAAAACTTCATTAAATAAATGCAGATGATTATTATTTTAAGAAACAGTGCTATATAAACAGTTATAACAATCAATAAGAAACTGCTTGCAAGCAGTTTTTATCCTTTCTAAATAGTACAAAATAGTATTGAGAGCAACTGATGATTTTTTTTCCTCTCTCCTTTTTTTTAATTTGCAAAACATATGTATGGGTAATTCTTCAACATTAGCCTTTACAAAGCTTTGTTACAAATTTTTCCCCCCTACTCCCCACCCCTTCCCTAGATGGCAGGATAGCTACTACATGTTAATTATGTTAAAATACTTGACAAATCGAATATATGTATACATATTTCCACACTTATTGTTGTGCAAGAAAAATCGTATCTACAAGAAAGAAGAATCAGATAAAGGAAACACAATGCAAGCAAACATCAATCGAGAGCATGAAAATGTTATGTTGTGGTCCACGTTTCACATCCCTCTCTCTGGGTGTATATGGCTTTCTTCAGTGAACAATTGGAAGTGGTTTGAAACATTTTATTGTTGAAGAGAGTCATGTCCATTAGAATTGATCATCATGTAATGTTGTTGCTGTGTATAATGATCTCCTGGTTCTACTCACTTTGCTCAGCATTAATTCATGCAAGTTTCTCCAGGCCTCTCTGAAATCATCCTGCTGGTCGTTTCTTATAGAACAATAATATTCCATAACATTCATATACCATAATTTATTCAGCCATTCTCCGATTGATGGGCATCCATTCAGTTTCCAGTTTCTAGCTACTACAAAATGGGCTACCACAAATATTCTTGCACTTAGGGCCCTTTCCTTCCTTATGATTTCTTTGGGATATAAGCCCAATAGAAATGCTGCTGGGTCAAAGGGTATGGACAGTTTGATAGAGAGCAACTGATGATTACTTGGATAAATGTGTAACAATATTTTTTCCCTTTATTTGTTATATTGTGACAAAGTGTGGTCTTACAGGCAGCCAAGGAAGACAGCTGCTTCAATTAGTGAAGAGGATGGATACATCAAGAAAAATTTACAAAAATTTTACTTGTTTTATTATTTAAAGGATAGTCTTTTTATTGGCATGGGTGACATCCATTGATGCAATGTGAGACCCTTTTACAACTCAGTAGATGATCTTTGAGAGTTGCAGTGACCAAAATTCATCACCTTGCCATAAGTTATTTATGAGCATTTCTGAACTTAGGTTGCTTGGTCCTTGGGAGACAGACATACCAAGCCCATACCAAAAGGCTTCCTAAAGTTATTAGGGCCTGTCAGAGCTTGTACTCTGCTTATCATTTCAGGGCCATTAAGATGTAAGTAAGATTTTAGTGGTAGTTAAAAATTCTTTTCTATATCATATGTTTTTCTATTGAATATAGTTTAATTTTGTAATGTATCAAGTTTCATGTATTTCTTTGACAGCCCAAATCTTGCAGGAAGTGGTAATGACAAAGAAGGTATAATTTTTAACCCTTATATAGAAGTAAATACCTATGAATTCTTATGCTTTCTTTAGGGGATAGGTTACATGTATCCTGCTAGTTTGATGACACTAAGAGTCTTACTGGAACTACTTTGAGCTCTACTACTTTTCAACCCAGGGGTTCTAGCCCTGGTTTGGCTAGATCATACCATTAGAAGAAATCCAGGCCTATAAGTATGATGTGATGGTAACTCCTGTAGTAAGAATTATTTTTGTTTAGATTTACTTTCCTCATTAGTTGCTTCCAATATAAACATGAAACTAATTCAGGGTCCCATTTAAAAAAAATTAACATATTAAGAGAATTAGCTCTATCTTGTGGTACTTTACCTTGTGGCTCTGAGTTCTTGAAAGTAATACCAATGGAACACTAATTCTGGCAAGTTCTACCAAATTGGAAAAGATTCAGGAACAGGCCTCTTGAGAGGGGGAGGACAAGCCTATCTCACTTCAACTTGAAGCTTGACTACTGCATGATTTTTCTTTTGGCTACAGCAACTAAGGACTGCCCAGAGTCTTTCAGTTGAAAGTGTGCTCACATTGATGAAATGAGAGATCTTTAACTCTGTTAAAGTATGGCTTTGGGGGCAGCTAGGTGGCACAGTAGATACAGCATCAACCCTGAAGTCAGGAGGACCTGAATTCAAATCTGGCCTCAGACACTTAACACATCCTAGCTGTGTCACCCTGTGTCACCCTGGGCAAATCATTTAACTTTGCCTCAACAAAAGTAAATAAATAAATAAACTATGGGCTCTGCTTCCAGGGTGGAGGATGCACTGTCCTGAGCTTCAGAAATTTTGCGCATCTTTTTTCAGAAACATTTCTAGGAACCTGTAAGCTTTCAATTCCTCCATGATGGTATGATCTAAAAAGAAGTGTGTTTACTACTTTCCTGACCTGTGTTCTAGTGTATGAATGACCGCAAGCACTCTCTTCTGCTCTGAAACTGTGAGGAATGGTTGTAAGGTCTGATGTGTTAGTGCTCCTCATCCTAGACCTGCCACTCTGGATTGTGACCTTGATCCAAGTCTGAACTACTGCTTCATTGCTAGCAAAGAGATCCTTGGAATCTCCTTCTGACAAGCTGTTCAATCCAATATTTAGTACTGGCTAAGAAATAGAAGGGTAGATCAGAATAGAATAGGCATAATACACATTTGTAAAGATTTAAGCTTTTGGGATAATTATACGCCATTTGGTAAAAAGAAAAGAAATTGGGGTAGCTAGGTGGCACAGTGGATAGAGCACCAGCCCTGAAGTCAGGAGGACCTGAGTTCAGATGTGACCTCAGACATATAATACTTCCTAACTTTATGACTCTGGGCAAGTCACTTAACCCCAATTGCCTTAGCAAAAGAAAGAAAGAAAAAGAAATTGTGGGGAAAATTGGAAAACAGTCTGGCAGAAATTGAAGCTAGATCAACATTTTATACCATTTATTAAGATAAGGTCAAAATGGGTATATGACCTAGATATAAGGAGAGACAAGAAAGCTAGAACATTGAACATATTATATATTAAATATTTGGATAGGGAGAATTTATGAATAAATAAATAACATTATGAGATGTGAAATGGATAAGTTTGGTTACATTAAGTTAAAAAAGGGTTTTGTACAGATAAAACCAACATAGGCAAGATTAGAAACAAAGCAGAAAATTGGATGGAATTTTTATAGACTGTTTCTCAGATAAAGATCTCATTTCAAATATGTAGAGAATTTTGTGAAATTTATAAAACAGTGAGTCATCCCCCAATCGATAAATGGCCAAAGGGTATGAACAGTTTCTCTCTCTCTCTCTTTTTTATTAAAGCTTTTTATTTGCAAAACATGTGCATGGGTAATTTTTCAATATTGACCCTTGCAAAGCTTTCTGTTACAAATTTTTCCCCCCTAGTCCCCACCCCCTCCCTTAGATGGCAGGAAGTCTAATACATGTAAATTATGTTAAAATATTTGACAAATAGAATATGTGTATACATATTTATATACATATTTATACAGTTACCTTGCTGTACAAGAGAAATCAGATCTACAAGAAAAACAACCAAAAAAAAAAAAAAAAAACTTGAGAAGGAAAACATAATGCAAGCAAACATGAATAGAGAACATGAAAATACTATGTTGTGGTCCACACTCAGATCCCACAGGCCTCTCCTGGGTGTATATGGCTGTCTTCATCACTGAACAATTGGAACTGGTTTGAAACATCTTGGTGAAGAGAACTATGTCCATCAGAATTGGTCATCATATGCTTTTGTTGTTGCCATGTATAATGATCTCCTGGTTCTGCTCATTTCACTTAGTATCAGTTCATGCAAGTCTCACTAAGCCTCTCTGAAACTGAACAGTTTCTCAGTGAAGAAATCAAATCATAGGGAAAATGCTCTAAATCATTCTTGATTAGAGACGATGCAAATTAAAACAACTTTAAGGAACCATCTCATACCTACCAGATTTAGAAGGAGAAAATGACAAATGTTGGAGGGGATATGGAAAAATTGGGACATTAGTACACTCCTGGTGGAACTGTGAACGGATCCAACCATTTTGGAGAGCAATTTTATGCCCAAATAAACTAAACTGTGTGTATCCTTTGACCCATCAATACCAATATAAGATTTGTTTCTCAGAGTGATCAGGAAAAAAGGAAAATAACTTATATATGCTAAAATATCCATAGTAGCTTTCTTTGTTGTGGCAAAGAATTGGAAAGTGAGGGGATGCCCATTAATTGGGAATGGCTAAACAAATTGTCATGTTATTGTGATGGAGAATACTATACTGTAAGAAATGATGAGTTGGTTTATTTTAGAAAATGTGGAAAGACTTGCATGAAATAATAAGCAGAATTAAGAGGAATCTATACAGTAATAAATATGAGCAATCAAGCTATTTTGACTACTATTAATACTTGGATCAAAAAGAAAGGACTTATGAAGGAAGATGCTATCTACCTTCAGAGAAAGAACTAATAAATAGAAGTAAGCATAGTATGGTTTTACATATATTTATAAAAGTGTCAAATGTTGGCCCTTGTGGTGGAGAGCAAGGGAAAAGTCAGAACTTCAAGTATAATCCATAATCCATCCCCTCCACATTTTTTTTATCTTTATTGGAAAAAAGAAACTTGTCTTAGTTCTGATACTTTAAAAACTCTTAGCATTACATAATTAAAACTGGATATTGAGAGAATGGTTTATGCCATGTAAGTTTGTAGTCTTGATTTGTATTTCATCAAGTGAAACATTTACTTAACTTGAACTGTTGCTTGATTTAGAGGTTTTTTTTTTTAATGATCCAAGAATAAGTTTGACCTTCCCTAGTCAATAGCTTCATTAAGCTGCGTTAATGATTTTAGTTAACTTCATCACTTTTCTCCCTGGAATTAAAATAACTGGAAAAAGACTTTTTTTTTTTTTTTTAAATAAGATCTGAGACCATAAAGTGAAGGAAAAACAAGAAGTTATTCATTTCTGTTTTTCACATATGTCATGCCATTGCTCCAAAGGAAAAAATCAAGAGATTTGATAACTTTTTAGGATTTTATGGAGATTTTAGTTCAGTTATAATTCTTAATATTTATTCTTTTCTGTTCGTGTTATTCTTTGTCAATGGTGTATTGAAAACATCTGATTGTCTTTTTTTTAAGAAGAGCTTTCGTTCTACTTTTACTTGTTGTGAAACCTGAAGTTTGTTCCTTAACAAACTAGTTCTAATAAAAATAATTACCTAATAAATTATATGTTTTGTTTGCTTATTGATTTATTAGTGACTGTTCACATGACTTGACTGTCGTCTGCTCTTTGTTCCTATTTTCATCTTTGAATTTAAGATATAGATAGATGTATTTTAAAATTAGGCCCAGCTATTCCAAAGGAGAGGATCCAAACAACAAAATTAAGAGGTGTTTAGGAATGATATATTTACATTTAGGAGATAAAGCATCAGCTTAACCTGTCTTCATGATAAATTCCTTTGAATTAATTTAAATTCCCTTTTTATGGCATGTTAACCTGAGAGACAATCTAGTGTAGTGGAGGGTCAGTATCAACCTGGATTGAAGTCTTACTTCTACTATATACCAGCTGTATAACCCTCAATCTAATTGACCTCTCAATATCCCAGCAACTTTATAATTAAAAAAAAATGTTAATTTTTTAATTAAATAGCATTTTTTTTCTCTCTTCTACCTCTTCCTCTATCAGTTGAAACAACAACAAAACAAAACCAAAAATAGAAACCAAAAAATCCCGAACTCTTGTAACATAACACATAGGTGAGCAAAACAAATTCCCACTTTGGTCATGTCCAAAGATGTATATTTCATGTTTCATCTTGAATCTGTCATCTCATTTTTTAGAAGATGTGTAGTATGCTTCATCATTGGTCCTCTGCGGTCGTGATTAGCCGTTTCATAGGTAACAAACTCAAGCAACTTTCTAGGAACATAAGCTGGAGAACAGTTATAGAACAGTTATTTTCTTTCCCACAGGGAACTCTTACCCTGATGATACAAGTCCTGATCCATCCAAACAGCAACAACAACAACAAACAAAACCCATAACTTCTTAGAATTCTTACGTTTCACTTAAAATGTGAAATTGGCTAGGAAGAAAAAAAAATTTTTAATCTTTGGAACTTAACTTTCACTTAGAAATATTCCTAGTGCCAACAATTGTTTGATTTTGATTGTATATCTCAGAATTAGGAGCTATTCACTAATTTTAATCTCTTATTTCAGTGAAAAATTTTCAGTGTTTGCAGATGGTAAAATATTTTGTAGAAATATCTTCTTATCCTTAGTTGTACAAACTTCTGGAAAAATGGAAGAAAAAAAAAGTAATTTTATAATCTATTTATAATATTAGCATTGACCTTGGATAGAGTTTATTAATAGTATTATGGTGGTGTGGGGGAATGTCCAGTAGAAGTGATAGCAAGTTTTGTTGTTAAAACTTGAAATTCTGTTTTTCATACATTTAGAAATAGTCTCAGAGGTAAAATACTGCTGTTTTTGTGCTAGGTAAACATTGTTGTGCTGTCATATAATTACTGGACAATCATGAAGTGCCAAAATTGATTTGGTTTCTATCCAAGATATAGTATAAAGGTAGAGAAAGTCAAATTCCTTGGAAATGTTGCGGAAATGATAGAATTGGAGAGAGAGAGCATACAAAATAGAATTAAGACAAAATGATAGAACAAATTACCTTTTAGAAAAATGTTACAAATTTAAAGAGTATTTTCCCCCCTCCTCAAAAAAAGAGTACTTTTCTCAAAATAATCTTATAGATGAGGTATATAGATGAGGAAGTTAGTGCTCAGAGTATTGCAGAGATTAGGCTAGAATTGAAGGCCAATTCTTTTCATTCCACTTGTAGTGTCATTTTACCAGCAAATATAAGGAGATGAAAAATTGAAAGGAGGAAAGAGTGACTTTAAGATCTGACTTTGCTTTTCAATTTTAGCAAATTTGTTTTCACCTCATTAAAAATAAAACTTCTATAGCAGAATTAGAATGTAATAGTGGTTTGGTGGAGAATTTAAGAGGAAGACTAAGACTGGAATTACCCAGAATAAATGGGATTTTAGTTTATATCACTGAAAGAATATCCACACTGATCACAAAATCATGGATCCACCAAAGAAGAATTTTAAATGAAAATTTTAAATTTATCTTAAACTGCGTTAGTCAGCAGCACTTAATGTACATGAAAAGTAATTGGTTTCCTCTTTTTTTTTTTTTTAAACTATTAAGGTATTCTGACTTGACTTTTTTTTTTTTTTTAAAGAAATGGCTACAAGCAACTGACCTGACGAAAGAAGTATACCAGCATCTAGCCCACTATGTACCCAAAATATATTGTAGGGGTCCCAATCCTGCTCCACAGAGAGAAGATATGCTGGCACAACATGTTTTGTTGGGACCTATGGAATGGTATCTTTGTGGTGAAGATCCTGCATTTGGATTTCCAAAACTTGAACAAGCAAACAAACCTTCCCATCTTTGTGGCCGTGTTTTTAAAGTAGGAGAGCCTACATACTCTTGCAGGTAACACATCTTCCTCCTAAAACATTAACATATTTGTACTTGAAAACTTGAATATTTTTACTTGTATTTATGTATATTTTATTTTAAAAAATAATTGGAATATGCCTCGTAACAACCACTTACTTAACTAAATGTCTATTATGTGCATGTTGATAGTACAGAGACAAAAGAACACATTCTCTGCTTATATGGAATATACATTATTTGGAGGAATACTATATTTACACAAATAATCAAATACAAGAAAATTTGAAAAGAAAACGAGTTGTAGTAACTGGAGGCAGCAAGAAAGGTTTTAGGGAGGAAGTAGTAGTACTTGAGCTGAGCTATTAGGGAGACTCAGGATTCAAAGACACAGTGGTTAAGAAGAAATGCATTCCAGTCCTGTTGGCCAGCTTGTGCAAAGGCATGGAGGTGGAAGATGCAGTATCTTGTTTGGAGAATAGCAAATCAGTTTGGTTATAATGTAGAGTGCATGAAGTAGAATCATGTAATATCAGCCTGACACAGGAGTCTGGAGTCCATATGTAAAGGGTTAAAATGCCAAGAAGCAATTTTTGCCTACTATAAGAAAAATAAAATATATTAAACAAATATGAAATGCTTACTTTTGAACTGATGAGATTTACATTCTGATAATAGCTGTTTCTTTGGGTATTTGATATGCTATCTTTATTTAAATTGGGTTACTCTATTTTTGTTTTGTTTCCTGGCCTGCTAGCCTATTTATTACTGTTATCTGTGACTGCTATCATTAAACTGTGCTTTGGAGTATAGAAGTAAAAAAATTATTTCTTTTGCTTTATCTAATTCAACTTTGTGCATAACGACTGCTCAGGGTTTGTTTTTTTCCTGCTGTTGCTTATTATCTTTTTAAAAATAATTTTTCATTATAAGCTTACTAATAGTCTCTATTATAAATACATAAAATATGGAATAAAATTAAGACAAAACTTTTAACTCAAAATTTTACATTTTGATTAAAAAAATAAACTTTAACAAAATACTAATTGTAACAATTTAATACATATATTTGTCTTACCTCTTTTCCATTTGTTTTCTTAAAAAAATTTGTTGCTGTTACATTTGTGTTATCCTTTTTATGCCTATTTCTTTCTGGGATTTTTTTTCCCACTTTGGATTATTTCATATATCATAACGTTTCTGTATGTTCTTTGCATGTCATTTTTATTATACAATAATATCAGATAACATTAATGTGCAGCAGTTTATTCAGGTATTTCTCAGACAGGGGATCTTATGAATTTTGATTTTTTTTTTTCCTCTTTGGGTATCTCTAAATATTTTTGTATGTATCTTTAGGATGTCTCAAAAGATAAGATTGTTAGAGAGTATTTTGTGACTCTCACTGTATGTTACCAGATTTTTCCCCAAAAAGATTGCATTAATTTATATAACTTACTGAGTATGATTGTTTCTCTTTAACCTTGCCAGCATTGAATTTACCATCTTAAGTTATTTTAATGGATATAATGTAGTACCTTAGAGTATTTTTTTCATTGCATCTCCCTTTGCAATAGAAAGTTTGGACAGTCTTTCAAGTGATTTTTAATGAACACTTAAACCATTTTTACATTGGGGAATTGCTTTTACTGTTGTAAATTTGTATTAGATTGATTAGAGATCCCCCTCCCCCAAATCTATTCTTTTTACTTTTGTCATACGTAAAGCACTAAAATTTCTTCTACTTTTTAATACTGTCTTCTAAAACTGAAAAGTTTGATTTTTTTCTTATTTATGGTTTGGCTTTTTACATTTTAATAGTAATTCAATTGGAATTTGTCATAGTATATGTTATGAAATGTCAATTTAAAGCTGTTTTTTTCAAACTGCTATGCAGTTTTCTCAGCAATTTTATTGAATCCTTATTGACTGATTCTTTTCCCCAATGTTTTGTAATCTTACGTTTTTCAAACACTGACTTCTGTATACATTTGGTTCCTTTTCTGTGTTCTCTGTTATGTTCCATTGATATATTTTCTTATTATTTATCCATGATCTTGTCATTTTGGCTATTACTATTTTATAATTTATTTTGAAGTAATAGTAGGATAAATCACATATATAAATGTTTTCCTCCAAAATTCCTTTTGATATTCTGGTATTTTTTTCTTCTATAAAAATAAGTTTTATTGATGTCTTTTGTTTTTACACACAGTCTATTTTCTAATGTACCCTCTTCCTTTCCTTCAGCCATCTTTGTAACAAAGAAAAATAGTTAATTAAAACTAATGCACAATGTTCATATCTGGCAGCATATATAATGTCTTGCACTAATTTCCTGAGAGTTGGGGTGTTATCTGTCCTCTGAGATAAGATTAGTCATTCTAGTTACTCAGTTTGATTTCTTTTTAGCATTCTCTTTGTTCATATTATAATTTTCATGAGATCATAAATTTAGATTTGTAAGGTACTTTAGAGGTCATCTAGTTCAAACTCTCATTTTATAAATGGGACAGTTGAAACCAGAGAAGTCAACTGACTGGCCCAAGCTGACAAACATCCTAAGGAGGAGAGCTAGGACTTGAACTGAGGTCCTCTGTCTCCAAATCTTTCCACTGAACCACAGTTTGCCTTACAATAGTTCTCATGTTTCCATATTGATTCATAAAGTCTTCCTATGTTTTTTTTTAAATTCTTGATATTTGTTGTTTCTTACAACATAATCATTTTTTTTATATTAATATACCACCATTTGTTCAGCTATCCCCAGTTGATAGGCATATACACTTCCTCCCTTCCCTTGTCACAAAAATTGTTATTATAATAAAATTGTTGCTAGTATATATAGGAGAGAGGGAGAGGAGAGGAAGCTTTCTGTTTTTCAACTCCTTAAGCTATATAGACAGTAATAGGATTGCTAAATCAAAAGAAAAGTCCTAGGCAAATTTAAAAGGGCAGAAATTGCCTAGGACTTTTCTCTAAGAACAGAATCAGTTTTTTGTGAACATTCTATATTTAATCCCAAAATGTATATTTTCTACTTTTAACTTGTTTATTCAGTGATTTGTTCAAGTCTGTAAACCTATACATCATGTTTAGAATGTGTTCTGATAGAAGGGTGGTATAATCTGCTGCAGCAGTTTTCAATTTATTTCTTGCAAAAATCTGGGCTTCTTTATAAACATAGATGTTATATTTTTAATGCAAATATGTTCAAAATGATAAATGTATTTTCTTCATAAAGTTTTGTTTTCGTTGTTACTTTTTGTTTTTATCACATTAGTTTCTAAATATATCCCTTTTCTCTTTCCCTACAAAGCTATCCATTGTAACAAATAGTAAAAAAGAAAGAGAATAAAGCACTTTATCAAAACCAGCCAACAATCAGACAAATGTGACAGTATATGCAGTATTACATACTCACTGTCTTCCACCTCTATAGTGAAAGGAGGGTGGTGGTGTATTTTTTTCAAATCTTATCTAGTGCCAAGCTTAGTCATTATAATTTTAAAATAGTTTCTTTTTTTGGTGTTGTTATCGTGCATATTGTTTTATTGGTTCTTTATTCTGCATCAGTTCATATAAGTCATCCCATCTTTTCTTGAATTCGTCACATTTCTTAAGGTACAGTAATAAACCATTTTATTCACATGTGATAATTTGTTTGGCCATTTCCCAATCAATGGGAACCTACTTTGTTTCCACTTCTTTACTAATTCCCCACTCCAGCTGTTGCTATGAATATTTTTATGTGTTTGGGACTTGTCTTTCTTTGAACTTTCTTATGAGTATGTGCATTTCATTTAGTGTTTAAAAAAACCAAACGATAATTCCAAATTACTTTCCAGAATGGTTGGACCAATTCATAGCTACATATATTAATATGCATGTTTTCCCATAGATCTCCAATATTGACTATTTCCATCTTTATCATTTTTGCCAATTTTTTGCTAATTTTCAGTGGTATCTTAAAACATGATATACTTTCTTATCTCTCAATGCTTTCTGTTTCGAATTCAGTATCATCAGCTATCATCAATGCATCAATTTTACCTAGACATAGCATAACACATTTTTGTGGCACTTTCAATTTGAAATCTTCATAGGAATTAGTTAATAAGATTTACAGATAATCTAGGTCTTTGAAATTATTTAGCCAACCTCTGTCTTATAATTTAGGAAGCTATCACTTTTTGGAAAGTAAATGCTTTTTTCTGGAGATGTATTATTGAATTCTATTTAAAAATCTGTTTTGTAGTTCTTTTATTAGAGGAGTTATGGCCATTTGTATTCAGCTGGTAAATTTTATATATTCTATCTTTGTTGCTATACATTTTGTCAGAAGAAAATAGCAACTTTCTCATTTTACTGTGTCTAAATCAAAATTAAGAGTTAGTGTGGTATGTAGTAGATAGAGAACTGACTTTAGAGCCAGAAAGACTTGAATCAAATCTTACTTCTGATACATACTAGGTGTATGACTTTGGCCAACTCCCTTAATCTCTCATTGGCCTAGGCCATATTTTAGACCACAAGTTAAGAGATGATTTGTTGGCCCAGGGAACTTTTTCACCAGGAGCCCTCCATACTGGTAAATTCTTGTATCCATATCAAAAAAAAAAAAAAAAAGAAGTTAAACTTAACAAAAGAATTCTCAATACAATTCCTATATTTTATGCTATTAACTCTGTAAATATCTTGTTAATAGACTTCATAGATGGATGATACCTCAGGGGTCATCTAGTCTAATCCTTTCCTTTTGCAGATGATTAAACTCATCTGTAAAAAAAAGTAACAGAAGTCCCAAAGAGATGAAATGACTTGCCTAATGTCAAAGCAATGATAAGTAGCAGAGCTGGGATTCTAACCCAGGTCTTTTCCAAATCAAGTGCCCTTTTTATCATACCGTATTTCCATTGTTTCTCTGTCTAAAACTCAGCCCCATCCCCTTTATCAAACCTAGGAGCTTAACCCTGAAACTATTTCTACACCCACCCTACCACCACTAAAGGTTTTTTCAGATTTGTTTTTCTTCTCCATGAGTTCTTTAAAATCATATTTATTTTTAAATGTTTATCTTTATTTTAAAAAAAGAAACATACAAGATTTGCTGAAAAATGGATTCTTTGAAGTCCATGTTTTAAAATTTTTATTTATGGCATGTTCTTCCTACTTTATTCTTGCTTTTTATGGAAAAATCATGTGAGATCTTTTTATAAGTAATTTCTTTCTTCCTTCTGACAGCTTGAAAGACTTTTTTTCTTTGTCATTGTAGTTTTGAAGTTTGATGGTGATGTGCCTGGGTGAGTTGAATTTTGAGTTTCTCCTTGGGTTCTGTGAATTCTTTCTATATTCAGAATGCACTTGTTTTAAAAATTTTGGGAATATTTTGGTATGATTTCTTGAAATAGAATGCTCAGGTTTTTTCCTTTGTTATTTTATGTGACTTCCAATAGTTCTGAGGCTTCCTTTTTTAATTCTGTTCAAGATCTTCACTTGCACCAGACATCATATTTTTCTAGTTAATTATGTCAGGGGCTTGGTTTTCTGTTTGAGTAGAATTTTATGCCATTCTGTTTTCTACTATGTTACTTCTTCATTGGTAATTGTCAAATTAGCCTTAAATGTTCTCAGACTCTGTTAGAGGACTGTGCATCTATATTAGCTTGCTAATGTATTTTGTTTTTAAATTTATTTTAGTTTTTCATTAGCCTGGCTGATCTATTATTGGCACAAAGCAATTTGAACCTTTTCTCAAGTCTTCTGTAAGTACAGTTTAGATTCATGTTTAAAACTGGAAGATATTTTAGAGACCTTGCAGTCTAAAACCCTCATTTTACAGTTGAGGAAATCCAAGTCCAAAAGGTTAAGTAGCAAGATACCATAAAAAGAAATAGCAGAATTGGAATTTAAGTCAGACCTAGAAGTTTTTTTTTCCATTAAACCACAGTATCTTCAGAATATGTAGAAATTTTGCTGTTTCTTGAGCTAACCAATAGGGAAGAACCTCCTGTACTTTTCTTGCTATTGAATATTATATGATTTCATAAAATGATGCATATGAAAGTAAATTAGCTTCAGGAAAACCAGAAGTGTATGTATTTATAGGAATAGGAAATAAGAGGACCTTAGAGATCATTTAGTCCAAGCTTCTTTACTTGTAATTGAGGGAACAGGCTCAGAGAAATGAATTATCCATGGTTGTGTAATTAATGAAAAAGTCAGAATCAGACTCAATTTTCCCAACTACTGCTTCATTTCTATTACATTTTGTGTTCAGCATGCATAATAGTGTGTAGTCAAATGGGAACCAGAGAGAATCAGAATATAGAATCTCAGAGTTGGAAGGAACTTCAGAGACAGTAATATAATCCACCTTGTTTCTGAAAAAGAATTTATTCCATCACCTACTGGACATATAGTCATACAGCTTTTGCTTAAAAATCTCTAATGAGGGAGAACCCATTTTTTTATCCAAGATAGCTTGTTCAGTTTTTGGATAGTTCAGTTATTAGGAAGTTTTTTTTTTTTTTTTTATGGGAGTACGACTTTTTTTTTTTTTTTTTTAATAAACCAAGGTGAGAACCAAACTTGACAACCCTTCAGAAACTTGAACACAACTGTCATACCTCTCCTTTCCCCAAATCTTCTCCTCTCCATGCTAAATGTTTACATTTTATTTGATAAATTCTCATATTTCATGACCTTGAGGCCCTTTACCACCCTAGTTACCTTCCTTTGAAAACTTTCCAACTTATCAGTGTCCTTCAAATGTGACTCTCAAAAATAAACACAGTATTTCAATTAGTATCTAATTAGGGGCAGAGTACAGCAGAATGTTAGCCTGCCTATTCCTGGATGCTCTGCCTTGACTAATGTTGTCCAGGATTCCATGAGCTGGTTTTTGTTTTTTGTTTGTTTGTTTGTTTTTTAAATTCAGTAAAACTCCCAAATCCCATTTATATGAACTACTGTATCTGGCCACACTTTTCTAATAGTGAAGTTGTGAAATTAATATTGAACGCAAGTGTGAGACTGCATTAAATTTAGTCTTATAAGATTTTGTCCCACATTTAAGTGTGGCTAAATGTGGCTGGATTCCTCATATGTTGCCAATTTCTTCTAGCTTTGTGTCATCTATAGATGTTATTATACCTTTATCTGAGCCAGTGGTGTCAAATGGAAACAGATACCACTGATACATAGATAAGAATCTCTATGGGCCACAAATTGACTTAGTTTTAAAATGTACTGGCCTTTGTTTTAGTGTATATTTATTTTGTGGGAACTTTGTAGACCTGTGGGATACATATTTGACACCTCTGATGTAAGTCATTGATCAAAATGTTAAATAGGATAAGACCAGGCACAGATCCCCGGAGGAATTCCACTGGAGACCTCCTTCCAAGTTGATATCAAATCAGTAATGACCACTCTTAATCCATTTCACTATATACTATCATGTAGCTAGTAGTCCTCTATAGTGTAAATCATTTACATGCAACAGGATTTTAAAGGTGTTGGATGTTAACTCATTTACATAGTGTTTTAAGGTTTTTAGAATCATTTTGCCTAACAACCTTGTAAGATAGATAGTACAGATATTTCCTTCATTTTTCAAATTAAGAAACTGCAGTTGTTAGACGTTGGGTGACTTTTCCATAAATAATTCTTTCTAAGGTGGAATTTGAACCCAAGTTGTTTGATATCAGGTCTATTACTATTTTTACTATGTCATATTGCCTGTATATGTGTCTAAAATCCTCTTTTCAGTCTTGAACTGATCTCTAAAATTAATATTTTGGTATTGGGTTCATTGTTCTTACATTGACAGTAGCTTTCTATGCTTTTTTTTTTTTTTTTGCTGAGGCAATTGAGGTCAAGTGACCTGCCCAGGGTCACACAGATAGGGAATGTCAAGTGTCTGAGACCAGATTCGAACCCACGTCCCCCTGACTTCAGGGCTGGTGCTGTATCCACTGCGCCACCTAGATGATTTCCCACAGTTTAAATGGCTGTGAACCAGTAGATCATGTGGCCTGGATATGAGGTAGATTCTAGTTTGAGAATTTAGGGCAGCAGATGTATCTTGTGGAAGTAGGTGTTCTGAAGAGCTCCAGTGTTTCGGGGAAAGGCAATAGGGGACTTTGGTAGAGGTAGTAAAATGTAAGAGACTGAGGAGATTATCTAGTACAATCAGTGTTTCATCAGAAAAGCTACATTTTTGACTAGTTATCATTTCTGCTTCCACTAAGTAGGAACTCGTTATCATGTTGAACAGTTCATTCTGATTTTAGGATCATGGGTTTAAAGCTGGAAGGGGACTTAGAGCTTATGTACAGAGGATACTAAGGCCCAGAAAGGTTAAGGGACTTATTTAGTTAAATGAGGAGTAGTAAGTAGTAGAACTGGAATTTTTAATCCAGGTCTTCTTTCTCTAAATTCAACATATTTTTTCATACTTTGGCCCTAGTTCTGCCCTTTGGAGCCAAGCAAACCAAGTATCATCCATCTCTCTTTTATCTGAGAGATCTTCAAATTTTTTAAAATAGCTACCAATTTTTCCCTTAAACTTCACTTTTAATCACTATAACCTTTAATCAGTCGTCATGTTTCATAGTTTTGAATCTCCTCACTAAAATGGTCACTCTGTGTTGGATCTGCTCCAATTTATTAAAATCCTTCTAAAATGTAGCCCCTAGAATTATGTAGAGTTCTATCTTCTATCCTCCAGTTATATCCCTATTCTCTATAGATAACTTTGACTTAATAGATTGTGAGTGCTTTGAGGGAATGAATAATAATAATAATACTTATTATGCCTTTTTCTTTATCCAGTGTTTAGCATAGTGCCTGGTACATAGACACTTGAAAATTTTTTTTCACTTGTAGAATTCCTTTAATTCTCTTTATTTATTTCATCAAACCTCAGTCCTCACAACTATTTTGTTCTCGTGCATCACAGGAAGAAGTAACATATTTATTCCTTGCTAAATGCCAATGCTTTTAAACCCAATTCCTTTATTCCTCCTCTGTGACTTTAGTAAATATTCTCACTCTCTATTGCCTTTCCTATTGACTCTCCAGAGTATTCCCATTTCTTTCTTTGTTGAATTTCTATACCAAGTTCTTATCTTTCTCCTTCCTTTTACTACCAAAATTCTTGGGAAAAAGGAGTTTGTTACTCATTGTCTATACTTGTATACTTAATCTCTCTCCTCATCTCTAATCAGTCTTGAGTTCTGTACAGTAGAGGGAACTCTATTGAAACTGTTCTTTCAGAAGTCACCTATAATATCCTAATCACTAGGTTGATTTTCTGTTGCAGCCTTGACCTCTTTGCAGCATTTGATACTGTGGACCACCCATTACATTCTCACCGTTCTTTTGGCTTTAGATATGACACTTCCTTTTTCATTTCTTACCTCTATAAGTCTTCTTTTTCTGTATCTTTTGCTAGCTCTTCATCTTCAAAACTTTTGAAATAGGTATTCTCCAATGTTCTACCCTTAACCTCCTTTTACAGTGTTTTTTGAAGCAATCTTATTTGATGTCAAACTTCAACTATCACTTCTATATGAATTATTTCCAAATCCACATCTCTGTCCTTAATCTTTCTTTTCAATTTTTCATCTTCCTAACCACATATGGGGTCTACCTGAATATATCATTGTCTCCTTATACTCCTAATTTTATCATTTTAATATGTTTTATATTCTGTACTTTATTTCTGTGTATATAGCCACAAAATTTGTAGATGTGACCATATTACCACGAATCTGGATTCTCATAATACCTTCAAAATAAGTCCAATCAGTTTGTCACACTGTTGCCAGGCTAATCTTTATTTATAGCTCTTTTATGCAGAAAGATCTTTTTACTCAGCTCTTTTGCTCAGAAACATATAGTGACTCCTTATTATCTACTAACCAAAGTTGAAATGCTTTACCTGGCCCTGGATCCCCACTTTTTGGTTACATCCAACTTTTTGAGCTTTATTTCTTATAGTTCACTACCATATATTTTACATTTCAGCCATTGTGGATTACTCTGGTTCTTGAATATGCCTTGAGATTTCCAAGCTTTGTACCTTGTGTCAATGACTCTGAAAATGTTCTAGAACTTTATGCAATCAGCACACTATCATCTACAAACAGATATATCTGGAAGACCTCTCCATCTTTCATTTGGCCTCTACAATGAAATCCTCAATGACAATGACAAAAAATCTTTAGAATCTTTAGAAAGAATGGCTTCCTTATTACATACATATTATATGTATATATATGTATATACATATAATATGTATGTATTTTTATATATAAGTGTGTATTTGTATATATATAATATATATGTAATGCCTTAATAATTAGAGAATAATCATAGCAAGCTACACATTATAACTGTTGCATATCTTTCAAGCAATCTCAGATAATTTTATTATTGACAATGGAAGATAATTTGTTGAAGGAGAGACTAACTTTAGAGTAGCTTTGTGCTCCACTAATTTAATTAAATGCTTTTTGTGGTCAGTAAACACAATGAACAATTTGCTTACTGTCAGTTGTATAACTATAAAGATGTGATCTTTTGTAGAATATCATTTGCCTTCCTGTTCATTTTTTATACCTCCATCAAGGCTGTTCCCTTCTCCTTCTCTGCCTGTTTCTCTGCCTCTTTGTTTCTTTCTCTCTGTGTGAATGTTATTCTCATAAACATTTTATAGAGCTATAAAAAGCTATATATATATAGCTATATAAAAAATATATTTAAAAAAAGATGGTTTTGCTGATACTGTTTTCTGTTTTGGGGTTTTTTTTGGTCATTTTGGGGGGAGTGGGGTAAATAAGGTTTGAGATTTCTTCTATCCATCAAGGTGCCTTTTTTTTCCAATCTATTTTATTGAATTAATCCTTCAGTGCACTCAGAATTGTCTCTTGACGTATAGCTTTCCTCTGTGCATACTTGATCTGACCTAGCTTTGTTTTCTCTTTGTTTTCTTCCTTGTTATTTCTACTTTAATATAGCTCATCTGGGATTTTAAGTCCAAATATGATAGCTCCATTGTTCTTAATGTTGAAGTTTGTTTAAAAAAAAAAAAGTCTTTACAGATCTTTTTCTTTTTCTGTATGTTGACCTTCCCATTTTCATTCTTACATGCCTTTAGGATGACTTATAGATCTCTCGCTAAGCTTTCTTAGCTAAGCTCCTTCTCCACTGCTGCTTATTGTTTTATGAGATAATAAATCATTATTTTCCACCATTCTTCTCTGTAAGATTTCTAAAATAAATTTATATTTTAAAGTGCTATTGCAGTTGGTTAACATATCTCTTAGCTTGACAAGAAAACCAAGTGCTTGCTACCTGAGATGATTTCTAAGCCCTTTTGGTATTCCTCTCTCCTCCCCAGCTTCTTCCTCCATGTTTGTATAACCTTAACATCTTATGATAAAGAGTAAAATCTACCCCCTTCTTTCTCCTTTCTACACTGCTAGTATAGTCATATTCCTTTTACCCTACCTTCTTTTGGCCTTCTTCAAAGCCTTAGAGTAGTACTAATTCATCCTCATAACTTCTATTTTTAGAAGTTTATTAACTTCCTCAATAGCCTTTGAAGACATTAAGTTTCTGAAGGGGCTTTTCTCTTGTTTCATATCTTCCATTAGAATCCTCCATTAACACTACATCATCATTCTGTTTTTTCCAGTTCAAATAGATTTATCTTTATATAGGTTTTTCTGAATTTTTGTGTTTGTAATTCAGAGTTCCTCCTCAGTTGTAGTCTTTCCATCAGAAGTCTATTCCATTAAAAAATCAATTTTCTCCTCATAAGGATTATACTCAGCTTTGAAAGATGTTATTCTTTTTTTTTTTTTAATACTTTTTATTTGCAAAACATATGTATGGGTAATTCCTAAACATTAACCCTTACAAAGCTTTCTGTTACAAATTTTTCCCCCCTACTCCCCACCTCTCCCCTAGATGGCAGGATATCCACTACATGATAATTATGTTAGAATACTTAAGAAATCGAATATATGTATAGTTATTGCATCATTTTTTGTGCAGGAGAAATCGTATCTACAAGAAAGAATAATCTGATAAAGGAAATACAATGCAAGCAAACCTCAATAGAGAACACGAAAATGTTATGTTGTGGTCCACATTTCACATCCCTCTCTCTGGGTGTATATGGCTCTCTTCACCGAACAATTGGAACTGGTTTGAAGCATTTCATTGTTGAAGAGAGTCATGTCCATTAGAACTGATCCTCATATAGTATTGTTGTTGCCGTGAATAATGATCTCCTGGTTCTGCTCACTTCACTGAGCATTAGTTCATGCAAGTCTCTCCAGGCCTCTCTGAAATCGTCCTGCTGGTCATTTCTTACGGAACAATAATATTCCATAACATTCATATACCATAATTTATTCAGCCACTCTCCAATTAATGGGCATCCCTTCAGTTTCCAGTTTCTAGCCACTACAAAAAGAGCTGCCACAAACATTCTTGCACATGTGGGGCCCTTTCCTTCTTTTATGATTTCTTTGGGATATAAGCCCAATAGAAACACTGCTGGATCAAAGGGTATGCATAGTTTGATAACTTTTTGAGCATAGCTCCAAATTGCTCTCCAGAATGGTTGGATCCGTTCACAGCTCCACCAACAATGCATCAGTGTCCCAGTCTTCCCACATCCCCTCCAACATTCATCTTTATCTTTTCCTGTCATTTTAGCCAATATGACAGGTGTGTCGTGGTACCTCAGAGTTGTCTTAATTTGCATTTCTCTGATCAATAGTGAAAGATGTTATTCTTGGTTATATGTTTGTATCTTTTGCTTTTGGAATATTATATTCCAAGACTTCTCTTGTGTAGAGAAGTTGTTGTGTCTTGTGTGATCTTGAATATGGATCCTTAGCACTTAAACTATTTCCTTCTTTTTGAATGTTTGCAGTATTTTTTTCTTTGTTGTACAAGTTATGAATTTTTTTCTCTTACTTAGAGGGGCTTCTTTCAGGAAGTAATCAATGTATTCTTTCTGTCTTTTTACCCTCTGGTTCTGATATATGGAGGCAATTTTTATTTGTCATTTCTTGAAGGATAGCACCCAGGTTTGGTTTGGTTTTTTCCCCATCAGAATTTTTCAGGGAGTCCTGTGATTTCTCCTTGACCCATTTTCTGAATTAAGTGTTTTTTTTTTACATTAGATATCTTACTTTTTCTTCAATTGTTTTCAGTGTTTTGATTTTATTCTAATATTCCTTGTCCTATAGAGTCATTGATTTGTTTGATGCATTTTAGTTGTCAGAGAAGCCATTTCTTCGTTAAGGCTTACCACTTTAAATCTTTTTTTTTTTTTTTTTTTTTGCTTTTTGCTGAGGCATTTGGGGTTAAGTAACTTGCTCAGGGTCACACAGCTAGGAAGTGTCTTGAGATCAGATTTGAACTCAGGTCCTACTAACTTCAGGGCTGGTGCTCTAACCACTGCGCCACATAGCTGCCCCCACTTTAAATCTTTTAAGCTGTTGATTAACCTTCCAATTCTTTCCCCATGTGTCGCCTTTTTATTTGTTAGTCTTGCTTAATTTCTTGTAGTTATTCATATAATCCTTGTGGAAAGCCAATTTTTTTCTTTACATTTCTGCAATTATTAGTTACTCCCTATTTTGTAGTAATTTGTAATTTTTCATATTGTTTTGTTGTTTTCTTTGATTTACTCATTTCTTCAGCTTTAGTTCCTAAATTGGGGTCTTATGCTAGGGCTAGGCTCTGACCCCAGTTTGCTTTTAGGTGGGGTGGTCTTGTCTTGGATTGCATGGATTCCTGTATTTATCTTCACTCTCTGGGGTTGGTGCCTTATGGATCTTCGAAGTTTAGATGACAAAATTGTCAGGGCCTTTCTCTGCACCTCATTTTATGGTGCAGGGACTATAGAGCCCCTGGGCCTAAGGTGTACCCTTCTATGATATCTCTTGCTCTGGTGGACCCCCTTTTCTATTCTTTGATTTCTGGCTTGACTTCTTACACAACATTGGCAGGGAAGAAATCTTTGTGGTTTTTCATTGGATTTCTTCATCATTATATAGTACTGTGTAAACTTTAGGATTTTGCTGGAGTAGGTATATATGGAAGATGTACCATCAACTTTGTATTCAGGTAACCATCTTGTCTAGAAGTCTAAACCTAGGGTTTGTTCTCTGACCATTTTGACTAAACGTCTAAACCTGTTGGGTTTTTTTTTTGTTTTGTTTTGTTTTGGTTTGGTTTGGTTTGGTTTGGTTTTTTATCAGGCAGTCTTAAGATTCCAAAGTCACTTTTTTCAAGGCTCCATTCATATCTGATAAGGCTAATCTCTTTTCATTGGTTTGAGTCAGATCCAAAATAATCTTTTTTTTTTTTTTTTTTTTAGGCTTTTTGCTGAGACAATTGAGATTAAGTGACTTGCCCAGGGTCACACAGCTAGGGAATGTTAAGTGTCTGAGACCAAATTTGAACTCGGGTCTTCCTGACTTCAGGGCTGGTGCTCTATCCATTGCGCCACCTAGCTGCCCCTGATCCAAAATAATCTTTTGAAACTTTCTGAATGGTGAAATTGGTAGTGAGGTGTGTCAAGAATTTCTCAAACTCCTCTAAATAAAAAGATGTCTGGATAGTTGAAGTTCCCAATAATAATATATTTTAGCCTTTTACCAATTTTTTGGTCTGTGCCATAAACTTCAACATTTTTTTCTTCTGGTCATATGTTTTATCACTAATTTCTTGTTTCTCTTTCTATATTCTAGTTTTCCTACCTGACTGATTCTTCTCAGTTTTTGCAAGATGACCATTTATGACCTATCCCTTATATGTACATTCCCTAGATCTCTGTCCTTGGACTTCTTTTCTTTCTCTAAACTCTCTCTTGGTAATCTCATCCACACTTTTTAGTTCAGCTGTCATCTCTGTATGGATGATTCGTATATCTGCATATCCAGCTCTTATCTTTCTCAAACTTTAGACCTACATTACCAGTTGCTTTTTGGACATCCTCACTTCAACAACTTCAACATTTCGAATTCATTATATCTGAAATAGAATTCATTATCTTTCTTCCTAAATTCTCCTCTTTTTTTTTCCCCTGTCCTATATCTGTTCAAAAGCTTCTCCATTCTTCCCCGTTATCCTGTTTTACAGTCTAGAAGGATTATTCAACTTGTCATTATCACTTACCATATGAATTCATTTTCCAGATTTTGTATATTTTACCTCTATGACTATATTTGTCTCGTACTGCAGTCCTTTTAATTCAGCTCCCCTTTATTACTCTACTAGATTGTGTATTACAGTAGCTTTTTAATTGATCTCTCTACATCTAGCCTCTCCCTTCTTCTAGCCAACCTAAATAAAGGTCCCAAATTAATATTCCTAAGCCCCAGTTCTAACCATGTCATTTCCCTACTTAAAAAGCTTCAGTGGCTTCCTCCCTAAAGTCTTTAAGATAAGGTACAAACTTTTTTTGTTTAGCATTTATAGCTCTTCACGTCTATTTATAGCCTATCTTTCCACACAGATTTCACATTACTTTACACAGAGTTGTTACTTCTCTTCCTAGATTGTTAATATGATTTTTTAGGATTGCTAAATTGAACTGTTCAAGGAAGGGCTTGAAAATTTTTTAATTCTTGATGGAATGGCCTTTTGTATTACAATATGTGAGGTTATGAGGACCCTATGATTTGTTTTGATTAAAACGTGTCATATCAGCCTTTTACTTGTATGTTGCTACGTATTTTAATAACAATTTTGTCTGCTTAAGTTTTACAAGGGGAAGAGGTAACAATCAAGACACTTGTAATTGGTGGATTAATTATAGCTTATTTCATTGTTACTAATGGAAAAACTTGTGTTTTTGACTCAAATTATTTTTAAGCATAATATTGATTTGCTTAGTCCTTGGGTGTATTTTTATTTATTTATTTTTTATTAAAGCTTTTTATTTGCAAAACATATGTATGGGTAATTTTTCAACATTGATCCTTGCAAAGCTTTCCATTACAAATGTTTTCCCCCTAGTTCCCACCTCTCCCCTAGATGGCAGGAAATCTACTACATGTTAATTATGTTAAAATACTTGACAAATTGAATATATGTATACATATTTTTATAGTTATCTTGCTTTGCAAGAAAAGTCGGATCTACAAGAAAAAAAATCTGATAAGGGAAGCATAATGCAAGCAAACATCAATAGAGAGCATGAAAATGTTATGTTATGGTCCACATTTCATATCCCTCTCTCTGGGTACATATGGCTTTCTTCACCGAACAATTGGAACTGGTTGAAACATTTCATTGCTGAAGAGAGCCACGTCCTTCAGAATTGATCATCATATAGTCTTCTTGTGGCCGTGTATAATGATCTCCTGGTTCTGCTCATTTCACTCAGCATCAGTTCATGTAAGTCTCTCCAGGCCTCTCTGAAATCACCCTGTTGGTCGTTTCTCACAGAGCAATAATATTCCATAATATTCATATACCATGATTTATTCAGCCACTCTCCAATTAAAGGGCATCCCTTCAGTTTCCAGTTTCTAGCCACTACAAAAAGGGCTGCCACAAACATTCTTGCACATGTGGGTCCCTTTCCCTCCTCTAAGATCTCTTTGGGATATAAGCCCAATAGAAACACTGCTGGGTCAAAGGGTATGCACAGTTTGATAGCTCTTTGAGCATAGTTCCAAACTGCTCTCCAGAATGGTTGGATGCATTCACAGTTCCACCAACAGTGTATCAGTGTCCCAGTTTTCCCACATCCCCTCCAACATTCATCATTATCATTTCCTGTCATTTTAACCAATCTGACAGATGTGTAGTGGTACCTCAAAGTTGTCTTAATTTGCATTTCTCTGATCAATAATGATTTGGAGCACCTTTTCATATGACTAGAAATAGTTTTAATTTCATCATCTGAAAATTGTCTGTTTATATCCTTTGACCATTTATCGATTGGAGAGTGGCTTGAATTCTTATAAATGAGTCAATTCTCTATATATTTTAGAAATGAGGCCTTTATCAGAACCCTTTACTATAAAGATGATGTCCCAATTTATTGCTTCCCTCCTAATCTTGTCTGCATTCGTTTTGTTTGTACAAAAACTTTTTAACTTAATAGTCAAAATTATCTATCTTGTGTTCAATTAAGAGTTCCAATTCTTCTTTGGACATAAATTTATTCCTTCTCCACAGGTCTGAGAGGTAAACTATCCTATGTTCTTCTGATTTGCTAATAATATCACTCTATATATCTAAATCATGAATCCATTTAGATCTTATCTTGGTATGTGGTGTTAGGTGTGGGTAAAGCCCTAATTTCTTCCATACTAGTTTCCAATTTTCCTTGGGTATATTTTTAAAGAAATAAGAATAGTAATACACTAGGACAAGAGGACAATTAAAAGTGCTATTTAGTTTTCACAGTTGATATGTGATTTAGAGCTGTAATTTGATGTAGCAATACTTGATAAAGTTGAATGGGTTGACAGGGAAGGAAAGGTGAAATTCAAAGTTTTCTTTGTATGATTAAATAGATAACCTCATTCTCCAGACCCATATCACCAGGCAATAATAACATTATATGAAGCACTCTTCATGGTGAAGAATTTTGTGAAGGGTTTTGTTTTGGAAATTTTAAAGCCAAAATATTTAATCTTCCTAGTTCTAGTAGTTCATTCTTAGCTGCAAAGAAAAAAGTGAATTTTAACTTAAAACACCTATTTGAAGGGGTACTTTTAAGACTGAGTAGTCCAGTATGACAAATATGGAAATATGTTTAAAATGATTGTACATGTATAACATATTAGATTGCTTATTGTCTTGGGAAAGGGAAGATAAAGGGGAGAGAGAGAAAAAAAAATTTGGAACTCAAATCTTACAAAAATGAATGTTGAAAACTATCTTTATATATAATTGAACAATAAAATACTATTAAAAAGGAAGAATTTTAGAAAAGAATGGTACATAATTATTGCTTTCTATTTCTTGTTTTGTTTTTTGTTTTAAACTATATCTTTGCAGCAGATTTTCTTCTAAGTGGCCCCATCATTGGGCTCTCAGTTTTACGTTTGGAGTTCTTGGGGTTTTTCAATCTTTTGTGGCTACCAGCCACAAAGTTCTTTGCACATCTCCTGGTCATTCTGGGAGGCAGTTTTTCTCAACTCAATTCACTTTAATTCTTTGTACATTTGTGAAACGTTTTCCATAGTATGTACCAAGTGGGATATTAGGAGGTGGAGATTTCTTTTCATCCTGGGCTTTGGTACGAGGAATTCTCAGGGAGGAAAAGTCCAAGGAAAGGTCAGATGTTCTTAAAATCTTTTTTCTTTTTTTCTTTTGGGTAGTTGAACCTTCCCAATTTAGCTTGAGGTTTACTGGCTAGATTCCTTTCTTAAAGACCATGCCTTAAACCAAAACCATTCTGATTCTCTTTGATTGGCCACCTATAGGTCCCAGGGAAAGTTACATTTGGTCATTGTTTGGGTCCTGATAGACTCAGATTGAATGTAAATAGCAAATAGAGATCATTTCTTCTTTGGTCAGCAATCCTGAGAGTCTTCTCCTCCCAGATTTATTTATTTGTTTAGATTTTTATTTTGACTATGTAAAAGGGGACATTCTTTGCCTCAGTCCCTACTTACAGCCTTAACTATTATATGGGAATGGCCTCAGTCAAACTGAGATCTGTTGAAGACCTAAGCTTAAAAGGCCAAGATCTCCAGTGATTCTAATCTATATCTGGCCACTGGATCCCAGATGACTCTGGAGGGGAAAGTGAGGCAGATAACTTTGCACAGCCATCACTCACTTAAATCCAACTCACTTGCAAATCATGGCATCACCTCCCTGATGTATGATCTTCTTCCAGAAGGAAGGACAAACAACTTCTGTGGTACTCTACCCTAGGCATACCATTATAAAACCTGAATTTAAGGCTATCATGGCCTTTAAATATTCTTAAAATAAAGAAAATAGTCAGGGGAAACTGACTAACTTCACTATGTTGTTTAATGCTTCAGACAAGTCTTATTTTTTAAGTTTGTAATATTAGTAATCATTTTCATATTAAATCAGGTTAGATGACAAAGCATTAGTGGTATAATGCTATTTTGGCAAGTTAATTGCTGATTTCTATATAGAAGGAAGGATGAAAGTCCTAAAAAAAAAGGAGTGTTTAACATTTTGAGTATGATTTGGACTCCTTGTTCTACCAAATTCTTTTTATGACACAGACATGGTGCTTATACTGATACCAAGTAGGGTCAAAACAGAGAAAGAAAATTATAAACCAATTTCCCTAATGAAATATTGATGCAAAAATCTTAAATAAATGTAAACAAAGAGATTACAGCAAGTCATCCCCAGGATAATACACCATGACCAAGTAGAATTTATATCAAGAATGCAGGTCTGGTTCAATATTAGGAAAAAAACTATTAGCGTAATTGACTATATCAATAACCAAACTAACAAAAATCACATGATTATCTCAATAGATGCAGAAAAAGCATTTGACAAAATCCAACACCTATTCCTATTAAAAACATTAGAGAATATAGAATAAATGGAGTTTTCCTTAAAATGATCAGTAGCATTTTTTTTAAATCATTAGCAAGTATCATATGTAATGGTGGGGACAAACTAGAACCATTCCCAATAAGATCAAAGGTGAAACAAGGTTGCCCACTCTCGCCATTACTAAGAAATGTTAGCTTTGGCAATAAGAGAAGAAAAAAAATGATGAAAGGAATTAGAGTAGGTAATGAGGAAAGCAAATTATCACTCTTTGCAGATGATATGATAATATACTTAGCGAATCAACTAAAAACTACAAGAAACAATTCACAACTTTAGCAAAGTTTCAGGATACAAAATAAATTCACAGAAACCATCAGCATTTTTACATATTACTAACAAAGTCCAGCTGCAAGAGATAAGAAGAGAAATTTCATTTAAAAGAACTGTAGATAACATAAAATATTTTTAAGTCTACCTGCCAAGGCAGAACACTTTCCACACAAATGAAGTCAGATCTCATCAATTGGAAAAATATCTTATCAAGGAAAAATATCATGGGTAGGCTGAACAATTATAATAAAAATGACAGTACTACCTAAATTAATATACTTATTCAGTGCTATACCAGTCAAACTCCCAAGAAATTATCTTAAAGATCTAGAAAAAATAATAACAAAGTTCATCTGGAACAACAAAAGGTCAAGAAATTCAAGGGAATTAATGAAAAAAAAATGCAAATGAAGGTGGCCTACCTGTACTAAACCCAAAACTATTATAAAGTAGCCATCAAAACCATTTGGTGCTATCTAAGAAATAGAGATCAATGGAATAGATTAGGTTCACAGGACAAAATAGTCAATGATTATAATAACCTAATGTTTGACAAGCCCAGAGACCCCAGTTTTTGGGATAAGAACTCACTATTTGACAAAAACTGCTGAGAAAATTGGAAATTAGCATGGTAGAAACTAGGCATTGACCTAACAATGTAAACTAAATTAAGGTCAAGATGGGTTCATGATTTAGACATAAAGAGTGACATTATAAGCAAATTAGAAGAATGAAGGGTAGTTTACTTCTCAGATCTGTGGAGAAGGAAGGAATTTGTAGCCAAAGAAGAACTGGAACTCATTATTGAACACAAAGTAGATAATTTTGATTATATTAAGTTAAGGTTTTTGTACAAACAAAACCAATGCAGACAATATTAGAAGGGAAGCAATAAACTGTGAAAAAAAATTTACATTTAAGGGTTCTGATAAAGGCCTCATTTCTAAAATACATAATTGACTCAAATTTATAAGAATTTAAGCCATTCTCCAATTGATAAGTGATCAAAGGATGTGAACAATTTTCAAATGAAGAAATTGAAACCATTTCTAATTGTATGAAAAAGTACTGTAAATCACTATTGATCAGAGAAATGAAAATTAAGACAACTCTGAGATACTACTACACACCTTTCAGATTGGCTAAGATGACAGGAAAAGATAATGACAAATGTTGAAGGGGATGTAGGAAAACTGGGACACTAATACATTGGTGGAATTTTGAACTAATCCAACCATTCTGGAGAGCAATTTGGAACTGTGCCCAAAGGGCTATCAAACTGTGCATACACTTTGATGCAGAAGCATTTCTACTGGTCCTATATCGCAAAGAGATCTTAAAGGAGTGAAAGGAACCGATATGTGTAAAAATGTGTGTGGCAGTCCTTTTTGTAGTGGCAAGAAACTGCAAACTGAGTGGATGCCCATCAGTTGGAGAAGTTATGGTATATGAATGCTCTAGAATATTATTGTTCTATAAGAAATGATCAGGAGGATGATTTTAGAGAGGCTCGGAGAGACTTACAGGGATTGATGCTAAGTGAAATGGGCAGAGCCAGGAGATCATTGTACAGGGCAATAAGATTATAAAATGATTAATTCTGACACAACTCTTTTCAACAATGAAATGACTGAGGCCAGTTGCATTGATCTTGTGATGAAGAGAGCCATCTACACCCAGAGAGAGGATTGCAGAATATGAATGTGGATCACAACATAACATTTTTACCCTTTTTGTTGTTGTTTGCTTTCATTTTATTTTCTTTCTCAATATTTTCCTTTTTGATCTGATTTTTCTTGTGCAGCACAATAATTGTATAAATATATATCCATGTATTGTATTTAACATTTATTTTTAACATATATTGGATTACTTGTGATCTAGGGGAGGGGTTGAAGAGCAGGAGGGGAGAAATTAGGAATGCAAAGTTTTTCAAGTGTCAGTGTTGAAAAATTATCCATGCATATTTTTGAAAATAAAAAGTTTTAATAAAAAATGATTTGGACTTCTCAAAATATTGTTTTTACATTTGTGAAAAATAAATACATGGGATAAAGATATCATTTTATGCCTACCCAGATTTAAGGATTTAATGAAATCTCTACATTGACTCCATCTTTTCCTTTCCTTTCATGTATTTTAGTAGGAAAAGGTCCCTTTTCCCCAAGATCCCCATTTTTATTTAAGAACTCATTTTCCCTCTGTCAGTGAGAATCAGAATCTGAAAAGAGTCTCTCTCTTGTTGCTTCCTTTACCTTTAGAAGGATGAAATTGTCACTAACAAAAGTTATTAGGCTTTTTGTGGACCTTAGGTTAAAAACTCTTGTCTTAAAGGTTTACATGGAACCCTTTGATAGAAAGCTTTGAAAATTAAACTAAATTTAACTCGTTTTTGAAATAGATTTTTATTGAATCTTTTTTTCACCAATTTTTCCTGTTGTGTTCCTTCTGTTGCCCCTCTCCTATAAAGCCATCTTTTATAACAAAGAATTTCAAAAGTAAAAGAAAGAAAAGTTCAGTAAAACTAATCAATATATTGATAAAGTCTGACATATGTGGCATTATGTATCTCTACTTCTGCAAAGGAATCTTCTCTCTCAATGTTTTGGCTTGATAATTTTGATTTTATAGTATTCATTTTCAATGGTTTTGTTCTTCCTACTTGAATTATTAGATAGTGTTTTTCTGTTTGTCCTTACTTTACTACACATATAAATCTTTCCATATTTTTCTGTATTCATCATATTCATTTTTTATTACAGCACAATAATATTCCAGTATGTATATATGTACTACAGTTTTTTTAAATCATTTCCTAGTCTTTAAGCATGTACTTTGTTTCTTGTGATTCCACAAAAAATGTTGCTATAAATATTTTGGAGGCTATGAGTGCTTTACTGTTTATCATTGACCTATGTGAGTGATATACCTAGTAGTAAAATCTCTAGGTCAAAGGATATGAACCTTTTAGTCATTTTTCTTTGCTTAATTCCAAATTGAAAAACTTAGTAACTGACAGCATTTCCAGTTTTTGGTAATTTCAAATTTTCTGTACTAATGGCCCCCATTAGAATGGAGAAAAATCCCCAAGACTTTAAACACTTTTTTTTTTTATTTGGCATAAAGTGTTGGGCAAAGTAACTCCTATTTATTACTTTAATTTCCTCTTCATTGGAAGAAAGTTCTCCCTTATTGTTTTTGAGACTAACAATTTGATTTTCCTCTTTCTTTTTTCTAATCAAATTAACTAAAGGCTTATCTGTTTTGTTGGTTTTTTCATAAACCAACTCTTAGTTTTATTTATTAATTCAATAGTTTTCTTATATTCAATTTTATTAATCTCTCCTTTTATTTTCAGAATTTCCAATTTGGTATTTAATTGAGGGTTTTTAATGTGCTCTTTTTCTAGCTTTTTTAAGTCATTAAGCCCAAGTCATTGATCTTCTCTTTCTCTATTTTATTCAAGTAAGCATCTAGAGATATAAAATTACCCCTTATTACCGCTTTGGCTGTATCCCACAAATTTTGGTATGTTGTCTCATTATTATTCTCCTGGATGAAATTATTGATTGTGTCTATGATTTGCTCTTTCAACCATTCATTCTTTAAAATTAGATTATTTAATTTCCAATTAACTTTTGGTCTATTTTCTCCTGGCCTTATATTACATGTGAGTTTTATTGCATCATGATCTGAAAAGGATGCACTTACTATTTCTCCTTTTCTGCTACTATTTTTGATTTTCAGGTTTTTATGCCCTAACACATGATCAATTTTTGTATAAGTTCCATGAACCCCTGAGAAAAAAGTAAACTCCCTTCTATCGCCATTCAATTTCCTCCAAAGATCTATCACACCTAACTTTTCTAACATTTTGTTTACCTCCCTAACTTCTTTCTAATTTATTTTGTGGTTTGATTTATCTAATTCTGAGAGAGCAAGATTGAGATCCCCCACTAGGATAGTTTTGCTGTGTATTTCTCCTTGCATCTCTGTTATAAACACTATATTTTCAATTTGGTGTTGTGATGTGGTAGCTTTTTGACCTCATCTCCAATAAATTACTTTCATAGTCCTTTTCTCTAAATGCTTTTGAAAGCTGGGTCTACCAAATAGGCAAAATAAGTTGGTTAAACTTGGGAGCGGAAGTAAGATAGACATGCATTTGTGAAAATATCTTGTCTTGATCATTGTTTTACTAACTCTAGTCAATCAGCAGGTGTTGGCTCCCAGAATTTTCTTTATGGGGAAATCCTACAATCCAAGTTTATAATGAAAAAAGTCACTGAATCAAAATTAATTTGGTTTCAACTTCAAAAAAAAAGTCATAATGGTTGTGTTGACATGAGGATAAATAAGTAAGCTTTTCACCCAACTTGAAATTGACTTAGGGATGACTTCACTCAAAAGTTTTGGGGCAGAATTTCCTCAGGTATACTTTACCAACCTCTTGGTATTCTGTTTGTTGTAGAGCATGTTCTCATCTGAAAATATTACATTTTAAAATGCTTCATTCTGTCAGTTGTCCTGAATTTCTCTTTTTTAATTTTACAGAGACTGTGCTGTTGATCCAACTTGTGTTTTATGCATGGAGTGCTTTTTGGGAAGTATTCACAGAGAGCATCGATATAGGGTTAGTATATCTATAATAAATATGTTGATATTCTACTGTATTTTTTCCCTATGATAAAATTTAAAGATTTAAAATAAGACTTAAATTAACAACAAGATATTAGGTAAGCTTCTTAAAGGACGTGACACTACTAATGAGAAATGAGCTTAAGAAAAAAAAATGAGACTCTGAATATTGAGGAAGAGGTGGTTCAAAAATTAAAACTTAGTTGGAGAGAAGTATCAAAAAGAATTGGTAACTACATTTTAAAATGTTATGTTTGCTGTTTTTTGTTTGTTTTATGTGCATTATTTTTAACCATTGTTGTAACTTTACTAGGTTAAATTACTAGTAATTTAGAGGAAAGAGAATAATGGTTGACATGAGATAAAAAAAAGAAGAGAGAGAAAAGGAAAGAAATAACCAAAAGTGACAAAAATTACCATTTAAGTAAAAAAGATGTCTTTTGCTACCTCTGATATAAGGGCCTCATCTCTCTACTTCCATTATCTGTCTCCTATAGAAGACTAGTGTTTTAAAGTTAAGAATCCTGTCAAGTTGGAGGAGGACCCAGTTGCAGAGCTAATTGCCCATTACCAGTTTTGCCCATTGTTACTGCTACAAATAATTATTACTTTTTAAAATTCTGAATATATTTAGCTTTGACATTAGTTCTACCGATAAAAAGTAGCTGTGTCTAATTTTAATGCCTTTTTCTGATAGTTTCTTTTAGAAACCTAAAACAAAGCTAGGCATATTTAGAGGACAATAGATTAAGGGGTTGTTACATGAAACTTCTCCCTATACTCTTAAAAAACAAATAAAGTTTTATTGATATCTTTATTTTAAGATCATTGTGATTTCTGGAAATATATCACCTAACTCCTTCCAAGTTGAAACCTCCCTTCTAACAAAGACAGTTAAGTCAAAATGCTTCATACAGATTATGTCTGAGAATGTCTATGAGAGTTCTTTTTCACTACCTATTCTCTAGGAACTTTATTCGTTTTTCAGTTGTTCAGTAAGTTTTCCTTTTAGTGATCTTTTACTCTACATTATTGTATCATTATGTATATTTTTTGGATCTGTTTATTTCACCCAGTATCAGTTTGCACAAATCTCACGTTTCCTGGAATTCCTCTTATTTACGACTGAACAATAATAGCTCATTACATTCATTTAGCATAGTTTATTTATCCATTCCTCAATCTGCTCTTATGAATGTTTTCATTTACTCTATTCTTATATTCCCTACACCTTAAAAGGTAGAAGACAGAAATGCCTGGTGTCTGCTATGCTAAGAAAACCTGCTGTGTCCCTCCAGTTTGTTCTTACTGACTACCTTCTTACATGTTAGTGATGTGAATAATAGGAACTATGAAATTCTAGTGGGAGTGAGCACTGATTCTCCAGGATGCTTTTATATACTATTTCTCTCTCCAGTAGATCTGAGAAATATTCATTTCTCTTTGAGCAATCCTACCTGTACTAAAAAGGCTAAATAAGCATGTAAATAGATTGGTGGGGTGTTATAAAGGGCAGGGGAGCTTGGTATAGTAGAATGAGTGTTAGGTTTGGAGTCAAGAGTACTTGATTTCAAATCTTGGCATTTCTACTTGCTGCTTGTATGATCTTGGCCAAATTGGTCTCTCTGGACCCCAGTCACTAATAAATGAGGGGTTGGGCTATATGACCTCTAATTTCCCTTCCAATTCTTAAATCTATAATCTACCATTTGTCTTGACAAATTCTGCAAGTGTTTATTAGAACGACTAATTGCAGAACTGAGTTAAAAACCCTATCATAGCAATATAAAAATGAATTCTGGGTAGCTTGAATTTTTCTTCCTCCGGTTATTATAATCTTTTGTGACAGCCAAGTCATCCTTTAGGGAGAATTTAATAAAATTCTTCCTAGTATTTTCTGTGTTTGGACACCTGTTTTTCCTAATATTGACCAGTGGAGTAACTTTTGCATTTAAAAATGACTGGTGTTGGGGCAGCTAGTTGGTATAAGGGATAGAGCACCAGCCCTGAAGTCAGGTGGACCTGAGTTCAAATCTAGCCTCAGACACTTAACACTTCCTGGGCGTGTGACCCTGGGCAAGTCACTTAACCCCAATTGCCTCAGCAGGAAAGAAAAAAAATGACTGGTTCTAAATCCTACCTTTCCTTCAACTTTGTATGAACTGAGTTCCTTTGCCAGGCTTTTGGGGAGAGAAATAAGCCATTCAGCGGGTTGGGAAAAAAGTTAAGAGATTTTTGCAGTTGGCCATTTAATTTGAACCAAAGTGCAGTGCAATTTAAGTATCTTTCCTTAAAGGAAAAGTAATAGATGCTTTGTAAAATGTCCTGACAGCAGAGAAGCCATTATCCAGGTAGCACTTCTGTTACATCTGGGTCACCAACATCCTTATGATTTACTTAAATAAGAGAAACTTAAGTAAATGATGGGTGTCAGGGGGCAGTCTGAATTTTTATTAGGTTTGCTTAGTGTTTCTGAGCATGATAGACATAGCATAAATACCCAGGTCATAAAAATACAGTTTATGTACACTTCAGAATTGTTTATGTTGTCCAAAAGTTTTAAAATTTAAATGGAGCATTCCCTGTTAACAATTAGAGAGTACTATCAGAATGAAAATGCTTCATATTCTTGGGCAATATTGTAGTAAAACCCTTTAAAAATATCCATAAAATGTTACGCACTACAAAATAGCTTATAACCTAAAACCACTTAATCTATAAAATTATGTTCTTTTAATTAAAACATCAAGAAAGCACAGACAATTTGGAAGCTACATCATTGGGAATGCTATCAATAGATATTACATGCTATTTTAATGAAGTTACTTGAAAATAATTCTAGGGATATTTTCTTTTATTGAGGGTGGGAAATTATGACACATCAAAGTAGTTTTAATTCCTTTGTGCAGATATGTACTCTTTAGGTCTTAATACATTTGTGATGTTGATCAACTGTTTTCCTAACTTTTTTTTAAGATGACAACATCTGGAGGTGGAGGCTTCTGTGACTGTGGTGACACTGAAGCTTGGAAAGAGGGTCCTTATTGTACAAAACATGAACTTAACATATCTGATACTGAGGAAGAGGAGGTAATTAGTTTTTTTTTTCAATGCTATTACATATAAGAATTGTAATTTTAATAAAATTATGCTTTAATTAGGATTTTGGGTAAAAGTACATTACTTAGTAGATGCAATTAGAAGTGACATTAAATATACAAAAAAAAAGGTGTTACTGCACTGACCAAGAAAAAGACTGGAAAATTCAATAAACCTTATTAGAAGACAGTATTTATAGGTTACAAATGTCATTTTAACACACCAGTTCTTCTATTGTGCAAAAGTGTTGTTATTGATTTGAGGAATTAAAACATTTATCTTTTTTCTGCTCAAATCACAAAATGGGGAAATGCTATCTCTTGGAAAAGTCTTAACAAAAAAAAGTTTTTTTTTTCTTATTCTGTAATTGTTTATGTTCACTTTTCTTTGCCTATACTATATCTAGAATTGTCAACACAACATTTGGATATGTTTTAATTCTAATCAGCATTTTTGAAATTAAATTTTATTCTTTGCAGTTATCAGCTACATATTTTTTCCTCATTCCTATTTTCCCCCAGAAAACAGAACAAATGAAAACATAAAAAGCCTTATAACAAAAAAGCACAAATTTCCATATTGGTCATGTCCAGAAACATATATCTTAATCTTCAAATTAGTCTCATCACCTCTGTGTCAAGAAATGGGCATCATCATTGATCCTCTAAAATTGTGATTGATCAGATTTTTTAGGTTTTTCAAAATTATTTTTACAATTGTCTCAAAATTATTTGTAATACTATAAATTGGTTTCCTGGTACAGCTTATTTTACTGCATCAGTTATATAAAATAACTTTTCCCAAGTTTCTCTAAAACTGTCTTTTTATTCCTTACAGCACAGTAGTATTGCTGGATCAAAGATATGAATAATTAGTAATTTTTGAAGCATCATTCAAAATTACTTTCTAAATTTTTGGACAAGTTCAAAGATTTATTAACCATGCATCCATGTGACTAATTTTTTTTTTTATAGTGTCTTCATTAATTATTATTTTCCCTTTTTTATTTTGGTCAACTTTGCCAAATTGTGTGGGGTGAAACTTCAGAATTGTTTTAATTTGTGTATCTCTAATTATTAGTGATTTGGAGATTGGGTGTTTTGTTTTTTGTTTTACATGGCTACAAATGGCTTGGATTTCTTCCTTGAAAACAGCCTGTTCATATCCTCTGACCATTGTCAAGTGGGAATGACTTTTCTTCTTAGAAACTTGAAGCAGTTCTTTGTATACCTTGGAAATAATATCTTTATATGACAAACTTCCTTTTCTTCTTTCCTTTTAAACCTGTCTTTGTAAGTCATCGTAACAAAAATCACTCCTGTGTCCTCTCTTATTTGATTCCCTCTTATGATCTAAATAATAAATGTTTCTTAGGGAACTTCCTCTCTTCCCATTCCAAATACCTTATCCTTAAAAATTCTCCCTTTATGATAAAATCTCACCAATTAATCATTAATATTACCTTTTTATGTTTCTATTTTGCTTCTGTGCTTGTATTTTCAAGTTTTAACTCTGCTCTTTTCTTCAGCAATTCTAGGAAGTCGTCTATTTTAATAAATGCTCATTTCCTCAGTTATGCTACATAAATTTGTTATCTAAATTTCTTGTGATCTTAACTATAGTTTTTCAATACTTAAGCTCTTTCTTTTTGGCTACTTCCAGCAATTTTTCCTTTGACATGAAAGTTACAGTTTTTTTATCTAAAGTTCATAGGAAGTTTTCATTTTGGGATTTCACTAAGAGAATGACTGGTGTATCCTTTATATTTTCACAACAACGTATTGTTACATGCCATAGTTTACTGGAGCCATTCCCCAATTGATGGGCATCCCTTCAATCACCAATTTCCTGAGAAGAGAGCTGCTATGAATATTTTTTTATATGTAGATCATTTTCATACCTTTGGTATTCATACCTGGTAGTGGTGTTGTTAGTCAAAAGATATGAATGGATTAATAGCTTTTTGGACATGACTTTTATTTTTTATAAATTTGACTCAGTTCCTTCTGATTCTTAGTAACCTGGACATTTTTCTTTCATGATTTTTTGTAATATGATATCCAAGGTTGGGGGTTGCTTTTTTGTTTTGTTTTGTCTTTTGATCATGGCTTTCAAAAGGTAATCTGATTTTTAAAAATTATTTTTCCTTGATTTAGGTCATTTGGGGTTTTTTTTGTTTTTGCTTTTTTGCTGAGGCAATTGGGATTAAGTGACTTGCCCAGGGTCACACAGTTAGGACGTGTTAAGTGTCTGAGGTCAAATCTGAACTCAGGACTTCCTGACTTCTGGGCTGGTACTCTATCCACTGTGCCACCTAGCTGCCTGGTGTCATTTGTTTTTGATATCTATCTCACATTTTCTTTTATTCTTTTTTTGTGGTTGTTTTTTACTTTATTTTAAAATTTCTTATTGGTTCATGGATTCATTGATTTTTGTTTGCTCATCCTAAATTTTCAGAGAGTCTGTTACTTGGATGAGGGTTGGGGTTTTTTTTTGTTTGTTTGTTTGTTTTTTTAAGCCTTTAATGTTGAGCTGTTAATTATCTGTCCATATTTTTCTTTCTTACCTCTCATTTTTTCCTATTTTTTTCCTCTATTGCTGTAATTTCATTTTTAATATTATTTTAAACTTAAAAACTCACATAATTTTTTAAAGGAATTCTTATTCATCTCGTGGGCAGGCTCTGTTTTTCTTTTTATTTATGTAATATTTTTCCCCAGTTACATTCAAAAGAATTTTTTTACATGTGTTTTAAGATTTTTGAGTTTTAGATTCTCTCCCTTATTCCCATCCACAATTAAGAAACTCTATGTAAAGTTATGCAAAACAATTCTATAAAAGTTAGGTTGTGAAATTGTAGATCTTCTACCCCAATGAAAATAAAAACTCTCAAGAAAAATTAAGTTAAAAAAATAAAGAAAGAGAGAATGCTTCAATCTGTATTCAGGCACAATCCCTTCTTTCTCTAGGAATGAAAAGGATTTTTTTCATCACAAATCCTTCAGTCCACATTTTTGTACATATGGTTCCTTTTTCCTTTTATGATCTCTTTGGTATACAGGTCCAGTAGAGACGCTGCTGGATCAAAGGGCATGCAGAGTTTGATAGCCCTTTGGGTATAGTTCCAAATTGCTCTTCAGAGTGGTTGGATCAGTTCACAACTCCATTAACTGGAGTAAACGTACCACAGTTTATTGAGCCATTTCCCAATTAATGGGCATCTTCTCAATTTCCAATTCCATCCTTCAATTATAGATGATTGAGACTACTATTGGGAGTAGCAAAGTCATTTACAGCAAGTCATCCCAGGACATTGCTGTTACTTTGTATACAGTACATTTCACTTTGCTTGAGTTCATGGAGGACTTTCCAGGTGTTGGGGGTTTTTTTTGGTTTTTTTGGTTTTGTTTTTCTGAGAGCATCCTGCTCATCATTTTCCATAAACAATATTCTATCATAAACACATACCACAGTTAATTTTTTTAATAATAACTTTTTATTTTTCAAAATACATGCAAGATAGTTTTCAACATTCACTCCTGCAAAACCTTATGTTCCATAATTTATTTCCTCCCTCCCCATATCCCCCCTTCCCTAAATAGCAAGTAATCCAATATATATTAAACACGGTACAATTGTTCTAAATATATTTCCACATTTGTCATGCTGCACAAGAAAAATCAGATCAAAAAGGGAAAAAAAATGAGAGAAAAAGCAAATAAGCAACAACAAAAAAGGTGGAAATACTATTGTTGTGATCCACATTCAGTCCCCATTGAACTCTAGATGCAAATGGCTCTCTATTCACAAGTCTGTTTTAATTGCCCTGTTTCACTTCATTGTTGAAAAGAGCCAAGTCCATCACAATTGATCATCACATAATCTTGTTATTACTGTGTACAATGTTCTTTTGGTTCTACTCACTTCACTTAGAAGTTCATGTAGGTCTCTACAAGCCTTTCTGAAATCATCCTGCTGATTGTTTCTTATAAAACAGTAATATTCCATAATATTCATATACCATAACTTATTCAGCCATTCCCCAGCTGATCGGTATCCATTTAATTTCCAGTTCCTTGCCACTAAAAAAGTTCTGCGATAAGCATTCTTGCAGATGTAGGTCCTTTTCCTTTCTTTATAATCTCTTTGGGATATAGGCTCAGTAGAGATACTGCTGGATCAAAGAATATGCAGTTTCATAGCCCTTTGGGTATAGTTCCAAATTGCTCTCCAGAATGGTTGGGTCATTTTACAACTCCACTAACAATGTATTACATACCACAGTTTATTGAGCCATTCTCCAATTGATGGACATCCCCTCCATTTCCAATTTTTTTTGTCCTCAGAAGAGAGCTATTAGGAATTTTTTTTAATATATAGGCAATTTTCATTTTTTTAAATCTCTTTTGGTATTCATGCCTAGCTAGTAGTGGTAAGTCAAAGGATCTGCATGAATTTATAGCCTTTTGGGCACAGATCATATCTTTGGATCAATTATCAATTGGGACATAGCTCTTATTTTTTATAAATTTGACTCATTTCCCACTGTTTGGGAAATGAGTCCTTATCAGAGAAACTTGTTTTGTAATTCTTTTTACACTTACTATTACTAACCATATTTCCCCTCCATTTATTGTCTTGCATCTTTCATCTTGTCCCTTTTCAAAAATGCTTTGGTACTGACCACTCCCTCCCCCAATATGTCCTCTTTTATCACCCTCCTCCCTCTTCCCATATTCCCTCCTTTTTTCTTGCGGGGTAAGATAGATTCCATATTGAGTATGTATGATATTTCCTCTTTGAACCAATTCCTCCCCCTCTTCTCCTTCACTGTAAAAGCTTTGTTTTGCCTCTTTTTTTTTTCATGGCAAATAGTTTGTATCATTCTAGTTCTCCTTTTCCCCTTCTCCCAACACATTCTTCTCTCACCCCTTAATTTCATCATTTTTAAAAAAAATATTTTGTTCCTTTATATTCAACTCACATCTGTGCCCTCAGTCTATACTCCTAACTGCTGTAATTAGGAGAAAGTTCTAATGAGTTACAAGTATCCTTCTCCCATGTAAGAATGTAAATCGATTAACCTTATTAAATCCCTCATGATATCACTTTCCTGCTTATTTCCTTATGCTTCTCCAGAGTTCTGTATTTGAAAATCAAATTTTTCCATTCATTTTGGGGCTTTTTATCACAAATGCTTGAAAATTCTCTATTTCAATGAATATCCATCTTTTCCTCTCACAGATTATACTCAGTTTTGCTGGCTGTTGATTCTTGGTTGTAATCCTAGCTCCATTGTTTGCTGGAATATCATATTCCAAGCCCTTCTCCAATCCTGTAATGTACAAACTGCTTAATCTTGTGGTATCTTAACTGTGGCTCCAACTGTACTTGAATTGTTTCTTCTTTATTCTTGTAATATATTCTCCTTCTCTTGGAAGTTCCAGAATTTAATTATAATATTCCTGGGAGTTTTCATTTTGGGATATCTTTCAGGAGATTACAGGTGAATTCTTTCAATTTCTATTTTACTCTCTGGTTCTAGAATATCAGGAGAGTTTTCTCTGATAATCTCTTGAAAGATAATGTCTAGGCTCTTTTTTTTTTTGATGATCACTTTCAGATAGACCAATAATTTTTAAATTCTCTCTCATGTATCTGTTTTCCAGTGAAATAATTCACAATTTTTTTCTATTTTTCTTTTGTTTTTAATTTTGATTTATTTTATCTTAATTTCTCATAAAGTTGTCTTCCATTTGTTCAGTTTTAATTTTTAAAGAATTATTTTCCTCAATGAGCTTTTGTACCTCCTTTCCCAATTGGCCAATTTTGTTTTTTTAAGACATTCTTCTCATTAGGTGTTTGTATTTCCTTTTGCCTCACTTTGAATTCTTTCCCTAATTTGTCTTCTATCTCTCTTACTTGATTTTCAAAATCCCTTTTGAGCTCTTCCCTGGCCTGAGCCCAATTCTTATTTGTCTTGGAAGTTTTGGATGTAGGAGCTTTGACTTTATTATCATCTCTCTCTCTCTCTCTCTCTCTCTCTCTCTCTCTCTCTCTCTCTCTTTCTTTCTCTCTCTCTCTTTTTTTTAGCTTTTTATTTGCAAAAGATTTGCATGGGTAATTTTTCAACATTGACCCTTGCAAAGCTTTCTCTTCCAAATTTTTCCCTCTTCCTCCCCACCCCTTCACCCAGATGACAGGCAGTCCAATACATGTTAATTATGTTAAAATACATGACAAATTGAATGTATGTATACATATTTATAGTCATCTTGCTGCACAAGAAAAATCAGATCTACAAGGAAAAAAAACTGAGAGGGAAAACAAAATACAAGCAAACATCAACAGAAAGCATGAAAATGCTATGTTATGATCCACACTCAGATCCCACAGGCCTCTCTCTGAGTGTATATGGCTTTCTTCATCACTGAACAATTAGAAATGGTTTGAAACAAATCATTGTTGAAAAGAGCCATGACCATCAGAATTGATCATCGTATAGTCTGGTTGTTGGTATGTATAATGATCTCCTGGTTCTGCTCATTTCATTCAACATCAATTCATGCAAGTCTCTCCAGGACTCTCTGAAATCATCCTGCTGGTCGTTTCTCACAGAACAATAATATTCCATAACATTCATATACCATAGATTATTCAGCCATTCTCCAACTGATGGACATCCACTCAATTTCCAGTTTCTAGCCGTTACAAAAAGGGCTGCCACAAACATTTTTGCACATGTGGGGCCCTTTCCTTCCTTTAAGATCTCTTTGCGCAGTTTGATAACTTTTTTTGAGCATAGTTCCAAATTGCTCTCCAGAATGGTTGGATGTGTTCACAGTTCCACCAACAATGTATCAGTGTGCCAGTTTTCCCACATATTCTCCAACATTCATCATTATCTTTTCCTGTCATCTTAGCCAATCTGAGAGGTGTATAGTGATACCTCAGAATAATCTTAATTTGCATTTCTCTGATCAATAATGGTTTGCAGCAACTTTTTCATATGACTAAAAATAGTTTTAATTTCTTCATCTGAAAATTGTCTGTTCATATCCTTTGACCATTTATCGATTGGAAAGTGGCTTGAATTTTTATAAATTTGAGTCAATCTCTATATATTTTAGAAATGAGGCCTTTATCAGAACCCTTAATTGTAAAAATGATTTCCCAATTTATTGCTTCCTTCCTAATCTTGTATGTATTACTTTTGTTTGTACAAAAACTTTTTAACTTAATATAATCAAAATTATCTATCAGGTGCATTGTTGGTGGAGCTGTGAACGGATACAGCCATTCTGGAGAACAATTTGGAGCTACGCTCAAAAAGTTATCAAACTGTGCATACCATTTGACCCAGCAGCATTTCTATTGGGCTTATATCCCAAAGAAATCATAAAGGAAGGAAAAGGCCCCACATGTGCAAGAATGTTTGTGGCAGCCCTTTTTGTAGTGGCTAGAAACTGGAAATTGAATAGATGCCCTTCAATTGGAGAATGGCTGAATAAATTATGGTATATGAATATTATGGAATATTATTGTTCTGTAAGAAATGACCAGCAAGATGATTTCAGAGAGGCCTGGAGAGACTTACATGAACTGATGCTGAGTGAAATGAGCAGAACCAGGAGATCATTATACACGGCAACAGCAGTACTATATGACGATCAATTCTGATGGACATGGCTCTCTTCAACAATGAAATGTTTCAAACCACCTCCAATTGTTCACTGAAGAAAGCCATATACACCCAGAGAGAGGGATGTGAAATGTGGACCACAACATAACATTCTCATACTCCTTGATTGATGTTTGCTTACATTGTGTTTCCTTTATCTGATATATCGTTTGTGTAGATAAGATTTTTCTTGCACAACAATGATAAGTTTGGAAATATGTATACATATATTCGATTTGCCAATATTTTAACATAATTAACATGTAGTGGATATCCTGCCATCTAGGGGAGGGGTGGGGAGCTGGGGGGAAAAATTTGTAATGGAAAGCTATGTAAGGGTTATTGTTGAAGAATTACCCACACATATGTTATGCAAATAAAATTTAAAAAAAAATTATCTATCAGGTATTTGGTTAAGAGTTCCATTTCTCCTTTGGACACAAATTCCTTCTTTGTCTACAGATCTGAGAGGTAAACTATCTTTTTCCCTCTAATTTGTTTATAATTTCACTCTTTATGTCTAAATCATGAACCCATTTATTTATTTTTTATTAAAGCTTTTTATTTGCAAAACATATGTATGGGTAATTCTTCAACATTAACCCTTACAAAGCTTTCTGTTACAAAATTTTTCCCCCCTACTCCCCACCCCTCCCCTAGATGGCAGGATATCCACTACATGTTAATTATGTTAAAATACTTGACAAATTGAATATATGTATACATATTTCCACACATCATTTTTGTGCAAGGAAAATCGTATCTACAAGAAAGAAAAATCAGAGAAAGAAAACACAATGCAAGCAAACATCAATAGAGAGCCTGAAAATGTTATGTTGTGGTCCACATTTCACATCCCTCTCTCTGGGTGTATGTGGCTTTCTTCACTGAACAATTAGAACTGGTTTGAAACATTTCATTGTTGAAGAGAGTCATGTCCATTAGAATTGGTCATCATATAGTATTGTTGTTGCCGTGTATAATGGTCTCCTGGTTCTGCTCATTTCACTCAGCATCAGTTCATGCAAGTCTCTCCAGGCCTCTCTGAAATCATCCTGCTGGTCGTTTCTCACAGAACATTAATATTCCATAACATTCATATACCATAATTTATTCAGCCACTCTCCAATTGATGAGCATCCACTCAGTTTCCAGTTTCTAGCCACTACAAAAAGGGCTGCCACAAACATTGTTGCACATGTGGGACCCTTTCCTTCCTTTAAAATCTCCTTTAACATCTTCCTTTAAGATATAAGCCCAGTAGAAACACTGCTGGGTCAAAGGGTATGCACAGTTTGATAACTTTTTGAGCATTGTTCCAAATTGCTCTCCAGAATGGTTGGATCTATTCATAGTTCCACCAACAATGTATCAGTGTCCCAGTTTTCCCACATCCCCTCCAACATTTGTCATTATCTTTTCCTGTCATCTTAGCCACTCTGACAGGTATGTAGTGGTATCTCATAGTTGTCTTAATTTGCATTTCTCTGATCAATAGTGATTTGGAGCACCTTTTTCATGAACCCATTTAGAGCTTATATTGGTATGTGATGTTAGGTGTGGGTCAAGCCCTAGTTTCTTCCATACTGGTTTCCAATTTTCCCAGCAGTTTTTGTCAAATAGTGAGTTCTTATCCCAAAATCTGGGATCTTTGGGTTTGTCAAACATGAAATTGTTGTGGTTATTACCTATTTTTTTCCTGTGACCCTGTATCTATTCTACTGATCGACTCCTCTATTTCTTAGTACCAAATGGTTTTGATAACCCCTGCTTTATATTATAATTTTAGATCTGGCACAGCTAGGCCACCTTCATCAGCAGTTTTTTCATTAATTCTCTTGAAATTCTTGACCTTTTGTTCTTCCAGATGAACTTTGCTACTATTTTTTCTAGATCTGTAAAATAATTTCTTGGGAGTTTGATTTGTATGGCATTAAATAAGTAGATTAATTTAGGTAGTATTGTCATTTTTATTATATTCTCTAGGCTTACCCATGAGTACTTGATATTTTTCCAAGTGATTAGGTCTGACTTTATTTGTGTGCAAAATGTTTTATAGTTTAGTTCTTATTGTTCCTGACTTTCCCTTGGCAGATAGATTCCCAAATATTTTATACTATTGACAGTTATTTTGAATGGAATTTCTTTTTGTATCTCTTGCTGCTGAACTTTGTTGGTAATATATAAAAATGCTGATGATTTATGTGGATTTATTTTGTATCCTGCAACTTTGCTAAAGCTGTGAATTGTTTCTAGTAATTTTTTAGTTGCATCTCTAGGGTTCTCTAAGTATACCATCATATCATCTGCAAAGAGTGATAATTTGGTTTCCTCATTACCTACTCTAATTCCTTTAATCTCTTTTTCTTCTCTTACTGCAAAAGCTAACATTTCTAGTTATCATCTTCTGAGTATATGTTTTGATCTTCTTTTTCACCATAATAACTTCCAGTGATCAGAAACCTTTTCTATTATCTATTTATTTTCCTAGCCTATTATTCAGCTTTTAATTCTGTTAAAGTAGGGCTCTGTTTCCAAGGTGGAGGGTGCAATGTCCCAAGCTTCAGGGATATTTTACAGCTGTTTTCAGAAATTCTTGTAGGAAGCTGACCACAAGTACTCTTTCCTGGAGCTGTTAGGAGTGTCTCTGCCCCACTGTAGCTATTAAGATCTGTTGCTAAAGCAACAGTGTCCTGCCCTGCTAATTTTGGGGCCACCAGGTTTGGGGCTGCACTGGCATGGCCTTTGCTGGGACTACAGGCCAGATTCCCTCCCTGTTTTTCTTAAGAATGTGTGTGGGGTGTGTGTGGGTGTCTGTGTCTGTGTGTGTCTGTGTATGTAATTAGTCTTCTAGGTTTCTGTCTACAGGATTTCTGACATCATAATAGCTCTTTATCTCTTTTGTTTCCCTATTCTATTGATCTGTTCTGGTTATCTTGGCTAGCTGTAGGTGGCCTACCTGGAAAATCTAGGGGCTGAACCCGCAATCCTGGCCCTTCTGGGATACCTTTTCTTCTACACTCTACTTATTTATCTGCTGTCCTATGCAAGGGTTCATGATCTCTTTTGGATGATCAATACTAACCTAGTTGGGAGATTTGGACACAAGAGTCGACTATCTTACCCTTTCTGGCTCTATATTGCCCCCTTGTATCTAGAGCTGAGGCCAAGATCACCTCTGGATATCCTTGTGTTGCTGGCCTACTATTGAGCTCCAGACACTGAGTTTCTGTTCTTAGTTCCCCTGAGAAACCCCATGCTGCTGCTAAGTCTGTCTGTGACCAGCTCTCAATATTCCCATTCTTCTGGCCAGGGCCCAGGGTGGCGTCTGATCAGCTCTGGTCATCCCTGAACTCTAATCATTATTTACTGTAATTCATTATACTTCATTAATTTTTACTTTTGTGTGATCTTTCACATTTATGATTTTTGGAGAATTCTAATTGGTTCTTGAGGGTTTGTATTTTCCCTTCTAGTTCTGGTAGCTCGAATGATTATAGTATGGTACTAAAAAAGACAAAGCTAGATCCTACATCAAACAGTTCATTTTGTTTTGTTTTTTCACTGTATATGTATGGACTTTAGTCACTGTCTGGCAAATATAAGCTTTTAGTCACAAGGACTTAGTACAAACTACTGTTGCCATTGGAAAAACAAAGCACCTTCCCTATCAACAGTGGGTCATTGGCATTTTGTATAAAGAGTACATTATTTTTGCTCCAGATTAAACATTTGTCAGCTTTATTATTCAGATGTCTGTTGTGTAATATTGAATTATCACCTTTGTTGTCTGCCATTTTATACTCTTTAATGTTAAAAAAGCATGAATTATAAGGAGCATTAGGAAAGGTGCTATGCATTTTTCTTGAATTTTAATTGATTTTTTGTGTGTGCTTCTGATATGAAGTTTGAGAGAGAAAAATGGAAACTAGGTCCTAGTGCTGTGGCATTACAGAAGCAATCTGTTTCAAGTGCCCACTATATCTTCCATTCAGCTATTAAACTGGCTTTCTTATAGTACATCTGTCCTTATTTCTCCCCATCAAATTAACCTCATTGGTTTCCTTGTAATTGCTTTTAGTGTCAAATATAAAACCCCAAAATATTACATGTACAAACATGCCTGTTGGACTGTCATTTGTCACTGTTTCCATCCCCAGCTTCCTAAAAACAATAACAAAGTGTGTCCTAGCTGAAAGAATTCCTAATTCTGCCTCTGTTCTATTTTCTCATCCCTGATTACCATCGTAAGATATTCTGCTAAACTTAATGGAGAAGAATAGTTTTTCCATAGCTTCTAAAGAACATGGATATGTTATGTGTTTTCAGTTTTATATAAAAAAGCTTTCAGTTTCTGTCCTGGAAAAAGGAAGGCTAAAACTTAAGCATTGTGATATTCCCATTTGTAAAATGAATGCATTATTACTTTTAGCTTTTGCTTTATTGTTCTGGTGTTTTAAGATTAGGCTATTTAAAACATTTTGCCATCTTTGATGGCGTCATATAATGCCTAATAAATGTTTGTTTATTTGTGAATTTAGTTACAAGTAATATAGAGTATCCCAAAAATCTTTGTCTAGTTTTAAACTTTAATAATTAAGTAGCTATTTAGGTTTTCAACTGCTAAGACTTTTGGGGTATTTCAAATAAAAATTTAAAATCCAGATTATTTGCATTTTTACTAGAGAAAAAAGTTGTAATATAAAATTTAACCAAATAAAAATAGTTTGAATATTTATTATTTCTTGCCTTATCTCTATGTACTTCAATTTTTTTTATCTTTGTTTAAATTGATTCCTTTTTGCTTTTAAATCATTTTTATTCCAAACATATCAGTGTATTCCCTCCACACTTCCCCTACCCAGTAAGCTGTTCCTTGTTGTAAGGATTTTTTTTTTTTAAGGGGGAGGAGGGAGAGAGAGGAGAGATGAGAAGTTCATTAAAATCAATCAGTACTTTAACCAAGTCTGGCATTAATGTTCAATGTTTCACAGACATAATTTACCACTTCTTGAGAAAAAGGAAGCAATTTTTTAGCTCTTCTTCAGGGCCAACCTTGGTCATTTTATTTATATAGTATTCTGTTTTATTTTATTGTCCTTTTTATTTATTTTGTCATAGCCATATAGTTTTCTTGGTTCCGGTAATTTGACCCTGCATCAATTCATATAAGTCTTCCCATGTGTTTCTGAATTGTTTTAAGTTCTTTCTTAGAGTGAAATAATAATTTTATATTTGTTTAGCTATTCCAAATCAATGGCTTCTATTTTGTTTCTTTTCTTTTTTTTTTTTTTTTGCCACTAAAAAAGGGCTGCTATGAATATTTCAAAGTATTTGGTGAAAATTCTTTCAGTCTTTGAACTCCTTGAACAATATACCTAGCAATGTGATCTTTGGGTCAAAGAGTGGATGTTTGAGTCATTTGTTTAGCATAATTACACATTTGCTTCCCAGGATAGGAATTCACAGTTCTTAAAGCAATACATTATTGTACCTGATTCTCATGTCATCTCCAGTATTGAATATTTCTATCTTTTGTGTTCTTTACCAGTTTTCAGGATTTAAGGTAAAACTTGTATTATATGTTTCACTAATTATGAGGAAATTTGAGGCAATAATTCATATGATTATTATTAGTTTATACTTATTTTTTAATACTGTTTATTACTTTTTGGCATTTTCTATTTGCATTATAATATCTGCATATTGTAGATATCAGAGACTTCTTTGAAATATTTTTTTTTGAATTTCTTTAATTATTTTGGTTTTTAAAATATATGTATATATTTCACTTTAGCATTGCAGATTTAGAGCTAGAGTGGGAAGGAGTATTTGAGATCATCTGAATCTCCAACCCTTATATTTTCCAGATGAGGAAACTGAGGTTCAATAGGGACTAAATGTCTTGCCCAAGATGTACAGGTAGTATAGTAAAGATTTTGAATCTAGGTCCTTTGACTCCAATACTTTGTCTCAGGAACAAGACTTAAAACAGCATAAATTAATTTCACTAGAAGAGTGACTTGTATTTTTGCGTTTAAGTTTTTTTTATATTGTTTGTTTCTATATCATCTTAATTTTTGAATACTTCCCTTCCCAAATTGACTATTTAGGGAGCTCCACTAAAAATAAATAAGAACAAAAGAAAGAAAAAGAAAACAGTTCAGCAAAACTAACCAACAATATCAATTGAATCTGTCAGTAGATACAGTGTTCTACATTATAGTTCCCAGTCTCACCAGTGACGATATCTTTTCTTTAAGGATAAGCACATCATTCATTTTAATTATATGACATTCAAACTTATTTGTTTCTTGTTCTTTTCATTGTTGTTATCATTGTATATATTGTTTTCCTGTTTCTGTGGGCTTTATTCTGCTTCATTTCATGAAAATTTTCCCACGTTTTCAGTTCTTCCTATTGTTTCTCATAGTATAATGACTTTCCATTATATTCTTGTGCCACAATTTGTTTTGCCATTCTTTCATGGATAGCCCATATTTTAAAATTTCATATATATCATATTTCAATTTCTTTTGTTGTTCCTGACCTTCCTAGAAAAAAAATTTGATATTTTCTTAATTAATGTTCTTTGTCATGGTTTTCTTTCTTCTGGTAGTTTCAAGGACTTTTTCCTGTTGTAATTTTGAAGTTATGTAATAACATGTAGCATATCTCTGAGAGTTGAACTATGAACATCTTGTCAGGATTTTATAGACTTGGTAAATTTTAAAGTATTAAGTTTTCATTTTTTAAATAACTGTGTGAAATATTCATGAATGTTGTTCAGTCATTTATTTTAGTCAAGTCTCTTTGTGACCCTTTTTGGGTTTTCTGGGCAGAGATACTGGAATGGTTTGCCATTTCCTTCTCCCACTCATTTTACAGATGAGAAACTGAAGCAAACAGGGTTAAGTGACTTACCCAGATTCACACAGCTAGTAAGTATCTGAGACCAGATTTGAACTCAGAAAGATGAGTGGTCCTAAGTCTTTTTGATTTAACTTCCAGATACTTAATTTGTTTTGTGAAGCTGCTCAGAATCCCTATGCATTTTAGCTATTTTTTTGAGATTGTCTTTCCACTTCTATTCTGTTTATTTATAATTTTATGTTTAAGTATAAAGATGACTCTGCTTTTGATTTCATTATTTTGATATTTCTAGATTTTTCTATTATTCATATTGATTATAGTTTTCTCATTATCTTTTTGGTATTATTCAGCTCTAGTTCATTCTGTGATTCTTTTTAACTACATTAATTTCCTTTATTGCTTATGCTGATTTTGTTTTCAGTGCTCATTTTTCCTTGAATCCTTTAAATTATCCACTTGAAGATGTGTAAAAGGGTAATAACCTTCTGTAATTTATTTTTCCATCTGCATTATTCTTCATATTTTGACCTTTGCTTTAGTTGAGCCATTCTTTACCAAAATTATATTAATATTCTTTTATCTTTTGTGACTTCTTTCCCTTGTTTGGTGAAAAATTTTCTTATCCTTATCTGTTGGGGGGAACCTGCTCTCGATCTTTTCCAAAAGTTCCTGATTCTTGCTTATCTTATCTCTCCCATAAATCTGCTTTTCCATATTTTAACTGTTATTAAACAGTTTTAATAATTATTGCTTTGTCATATTGTCATAAAATGATATTTTAGGATGATTAATGGAAATATTGTGAGATATATGTATTTACATATATGTATGTGTTGGAATATAGTAAGACTGATGGCAAAGTGACCCATAAGGCTTATGTAATAGTCATATGAGAAATTAAGAGCCTGAATATGTTTGTGGCTATTACAATGTAAATTTTTTTGTGCATATTTTTTAAAAAAAGAAAGTTATATATATATATATATATATATACACACTTTCATTCCACTGTGACATTCCTTTCAGGATCCTCTTGTACATTTAACAGAAGATATGATCGCAAGAACCTATAACATTTTTGCAATCATGTTTCGTTATGCGGTAGATATATTAACATGGGAGAAAGAAAATGAACTACCGCCAGATTTAGAGTTGATGTAAGTATATAACTCGTTTGTTCTTTGTGTTTCTGTTTTTGGTGGGGTCTTAATGCATTATTTCTATAGAGATCAGTGGGCTTTGAATACTCGGGGATTTGTTATAGAAGCCCTTCCTGAGTCCAGAAGATAGTGAAAATAAAATAGACACTGAACACCAGTCTGTTGCTGCATCAAGTTAGATTAGTTTATAATATTAGATTTTCTGGTTTGTATTTTAAGGGAAACTAGAAATGATGAAAAAAAAAGTTTAACCCATTTTGAGTTACAGTTGTATCCTTATTCCTTTTAATTTTTGTCTTGTGAAATAACAGCACTTTGGTGACAGCTGGATAAAATATTACTCTTTATTTTTACAAGGCTTAAGGTAAAGTTTTAGAAGATCTGAACTATTTGCATTAGTATTTGACTCTAAATCATAAACATACGTCCCAAAGAATCAAGTTTCTTACTATGAATAGATAGAAAAACTAAACTATCAGATAGCTTACCCTTGACTCTTTTTAGTTCAAAAAGTGAAAATCTAGACTTAATGATTCCACTTAGTGCTGTAACCAAAATAATTTTTTAAATTTCAAAAACCAGTAATTACATGATTTCTTAATCCCACAGAGGGAAGAGTGACACCTACTATTGTATGCTGTTTAATGATGAGGTTCATACATATGAACAAGTAATTTATACTCTTCAGAAAGCTGTTAATTGTACTCAGAAAGAAGCCATTGGCTTTGCAACCACAGTAGATCGAGATGTAAGTAATTTCATTTTATTAATGATATAAAAAAGAGGATCTTTAAAAAGTAATTTTACATTTAATTTTCTATAATAACTTTTCTCAGAGATAATTACAGTGCATCTGAGCCATTTTTCTTTTTTCTAAATGTAATTCTATGCACTTTATTAAGTAATTTCAAAATATTCCCTGACAGTAAAATTATTAGAAGGTATCAAATTGCTATTATTCTATTAGAGAGAGAAAAGTGCTTGATTTTTTATTTAAAATTAATCCTTAGCAGGATGATTTCAGAGAGGCCTGGAGAGACTTGCATGAACTGATGCTGAGTGAAATAAGCAGAACCAGGAGATCATTATATATGGCAACAACAATACTATATGACGATCAATTCTGATGGACATGGCTCTCTTCAACAATGAAATGTTTCAAACCACTTCCAATTGTTCACTGAAGAAAGCCATATACACCCAGAGAGAGGGATGTGAAATGTGAACCACAACATAACATTTTCATGCTCTGTATTGATGTTTGCTTGCATTGGGTTTCCTTTATTGTATTTTTCTTTCTTGTAGATACGATTTTTCTTGCACAACAATGATAAGTGTGGAAATATGTATACATATATTCGATTTGTCAAGTATTTTAATATAATTAACATGTAGTGGATATCCTGCCATCTAGGGGAGGGGTAGGGAGTAGGGGGGAAAAATTTTTAACAGAAAGCTTTGTAAGGGTTAATGTTGAAGAATTACCCATATATATGTTTTGCAAATAAAAAAATAAATAATAAATTTTTTTAAATAGAATTAATCCTTATTGTACTTTAAGATGTAATTTATTGAATGTTACTCAGAAAAGTTTTTAAAAGTTTGAAATATGCACATCTTTGAATTTGTTTTCCATCTAATGATAGGGTCAGTCATTACCTATTTGAAATCATATAATTTTTTTTTAAGAGTTCAAAAATGTTTTTCTCATTTAAGCTTATTTATGCTAATTGTAATTCAAAACTTTCTTTTTTATTTTAAGGGACGTAGGTCAGTTCGATATGGAGATTTCCAGTACTGTGAACAAGCAAAATCAGTGATTGTGGTATGTAATATTAGCATCATTGTATTTTATGTTATAGAAGATATCAATTCCAGAATTTATTGGGTTTTTTATGTACTTAATTTCTCTTTTCATTTTAAAGTTTACTTTACTAAAAAAAAATTTAAGGATTTCTTACTATTGCACATGCCTATTATGCAGTTATCCTCCCTACCCCAATTATTTAATAGTTATAATTAAGGTTTAGGGCCTGTACAAATTAATTTTCTTCTCCCTTCTCTCTGATACCTATCTGTCAAAATAATGGTATTCTATTATAATGTTCCTCCATAGGAAGGGATTTCAGGCAATTCCATTGGAATGAAATTGATATATTAGCGTCCAAAGTTTTCAATTCAAGGAGACTTTGCCTTTCTGGTTTCTGAAATCTTGTGAACAGGGGAAGGAGATTTGCTGTAATAGCACACCTGATGCTAGAATAACAACATTGTAATTCAGATAAACAAAGCATTACTTACAATTAGTGACTTTGTTTTCTCATTATAAAATTTGATAAGGTTAAATAAACTACATGACATCTTAGATTTGTTCCAATTCTGTGTGATGCTATAATTCTTTTAGAAATTTTCCGTTTGTTGGGTTTTTTAATCACAAAAATCTTCTTATTACATTTTATGTGAATATAATCTAAGTTCAACATTGTTCCCTCATCAGGAGTAATGAAGTAAAAGGCACAGATCTGATGATTAAAATATAAAGATATTTAAGTATTTAGTAATAATGAATACAAAGAACTGCTATAGGCTAGAAATGTAATATAGATTTAATTTTTCCTCTTAATTTAATTTTTGGGACTTATTTCTTGCCTTTTTAGTAATTTGTTGTCAGAAAGGCAATCTAATGTAGCAGTAGTAAGCACTTGATTTAGAATTAGAATGCCTGGATTGAAATCTCAGCTCTTATACTTATAAACTGTGGGACCCTGGGCAAGTAACTAGACTTTTCTGGGGCTTTTTCCTTATCTGTATAGTGAAGGATTTATTGTGTAATGACCTGAGATCCCTTCTCCTTTTAAATGTGTAATCTCTAACTAAAGAAATACACTTACGCAATATTTTCAGGTTTTCAAAGGTTAGCACCTGTGAGAAATAAATTCTAGAATTATTACAGATGGAAAACTTTTGTTTCTAGTACTCTTCACATCATATTGCTTTAATATTGAATGCATTTAGCTCACATAATAGACTTTATGTTTGTTGTTCATACTTTGTATTTGGATTAGTAAATTTAACTTTTAGGAGGTTTCTCTACCACTAAGAAGCACTAAACCTAATTTTTTAGGGTATAATACCACAAGTTGTCAATAATTGCCTTGAACTTGTGTATTTTCTGCCTCTCCAAGCTTGTATCATGGTGAGAACAATAATAAAGAGGTTAACCCTATTTATCCTTTTTTTCAAATCTATATAATTTTTTAAACTAAATTATTTCTTAAAATACAAGCAGCAGGGATAGCTAGATGGTGCAGTGGATAGAACACCAGCCCTGAAGTTGGGAAAACCTGAGTTCAAATCTGGTTTCAGACACTTAACACTTCCTAGCTGTGTGACCCTGGGCAAGTCATTTAACCCCAGTTGCCTGGGGGTTGGGGAATACAAGCAGCAAGGAACATTTTCAGATAATACATAAAAAGTCAGTTTTTTTTTTTTTTTGGAAAAAATAGTACATTTTTTTTCTCATTTTTAATTATTATCAATCTTAACTTGATCTTATACTAATTTCATTCCTAAACCTACTTATAAATTACTAACCTATTTTGAATTTATTTTTCAGTCAAACTTGAGGTCAATTTAGAGTTTAAAAATGCCTTTTAATCTTTCTTCAGTTAAGTGCTAGATATACTAGACTGGTTTGATTACTTTGTATTTTCTGCTACTCTAATTCCAAGATGAAAACTTTTGCCTTCTGGCAGTGCCCCCAAAATAGGAAAGAAGCCAGATACTTTGCTAAAACTTCATGCCATCATCTTGGAACTGCATAAATTTCTTTTTTTCAGTCAAAAGAGAATAATCCATTCTTTCAAATTAAAGGAGTGGAAAAATCCCCCTCCCGCTAAGAAATGCAAATATTACATCTCCTGGCAGCTAAGGTTACCATAGTGACTTAAAACTTACAGAATGCCTTCCGTTCAAAACTTAATATTTTCAAAATATAGAGCTTACATCTTTTGGAACAAAATATTTTTAAACAAAAATTTGCTTTTTCAAAAGAAATTTAAGTTTTTGTAATTTAGATAACAAAATCCTGGGACATGTATTTAAGCAGTAGAATTGGGTTTGCTTCCAGTAGCTCCTTATTCATAGTCTTCATGTAAGATTTCTGTGATCAATAAATTAAAAATACTTAAATTAAGGAGTTTAGAATATATCAACATTTTTCTCCCTTCCTTATTTCCACCCTCCCCAAGGTAGCAAACAATCTGATATAGGTTAGCCATAGTGAAATTGTTTTAAAAATATTTCCGTATTTGTCATAGTGGGCAAGAAGAATCAAACCAAACGGGGGGAAAAAAAAACCATGAGAAATAAAAAGCAAACAAAAAAAGATGGAAATAATATGCTTCAATCTACATTCAGCCTCCATAGTTCTCTTTTTGGATGTGGATGGCATTTTCCATGCCAAGCCTATTGGAAGTATCTTGAGTTACCACATTGTTGAGAAGAGCCACATAAGGGAACTACTTTTAAAATTGATGCATCAGCATTTGTTAATTCTAACTGAAATATTCTTAGAACAAAACTTTTTTAAAAATCCATTTATGGGGCAGCAAGGTGGTGCAGTAGATAGAGCACCAGCCCTAAAGTCAGGAGGACCTGAATTCAAATCTGATCTGAGGCACTTAACACTTAACACTTCTTAGCTGTGTGATCTGGGCAAGTCACTTAACCCCAATTGCCTCAGCAAAAAACAAACAAACAAACAAACAAAATCCATTATTATTAACAAGTTGGGTAGAAAAAAAATTTTAATTTAAAAGTAATTGAGGAAAGATGGCAGAATAAGGCAGGAAATTACCTGGCTCTCCCAAATTTTCCCCAAGGTAATTTTAAAATAATGCCTTAAAGTGAATTTTAGAGCAGCAGAAATAATCAAAATTCAGGGTAGAGAAAGTTTCAAAATCAGAAGGAGGTAATGGATTCAAAACAGCTATTTGCAAAACTTCAGGAAAAATGAAAATGGTCATGAGCCTAAAAAGAGTTCTTGGAAGAGCTTTAAAGGGACTTTAAAAATCAATAAGAGATGTAAAGGAAAAATTGGGATAAGAAGTAAGCAATGCAAGAAAGTCAAGAAAATTGTAAAAAGAGATCCAAAATCTTACTGAAGAAAATAACTACATAAAAATTATTATTGATATACATATTTAATTTATATTAGATTGCTTGCTGTCTTGGAGGAGGTTAGGAAGGGAGGCAAAATACTTTAGAAAACAAAGTCTTACAACAATGAATGTTGAAAACTCTTTTCTTATATTTGGAAAAATAAAATATTACTGAAATTTAAAAAAACATGGAATTGAGCAACAAACAAAAGCATATTAAGAAGAAAGCACTACAATTGGGCAAGGGGAAAAATGGATATTTAATGAATTTAAGGACTTTAGGGCATTCTTGAGGAAAAGACCAGTATTGAAGAGAAAATTTGACTTAGAATACAAAAATCAGGAGAAACATAAGAAAGTAAACATGAAAGACTAATCATGAGGGATTTAATAAGGTTAAATGGTTTACTTCTTATATGGGAAAATGATATTTTTGTAACTCTTAATATTAAATGTTATCATTACTATGGTAGTTAGAGTGTACTTGAATGGAAGCCTTGGGTTTGAGTTGATTATGATGGGATCATTCTAAAAAATAAAATTGGGTAAGGAGATGTTAAATTACCTCAAAAAAGAGGCATAAATGGAAGAACTATTACAGTAGAAGGGGAAGATGAGGGGTAGGGCAAGTAATGTAGGAACCTTATTTTAATTGGAAGTGTGTTAAAGAGGGAATAACAATACATCTAGTTGAGTATAAAAATCTTAACTTACAAAGGAATAGAAAAAGGAAGGATATGTGGATTAGGAAGGCAGTGATCAAAAGTAAATTAGACTTTGGAGGAAGAATAAAGTAAAAAGAGAGAAGGATAAAAATAAAATGGGGGAAATACACAGCTAGTAATTATAACTTTGAATATGAATGGGATGAACTCACCCATAAAAAGGATTAAAAACGAGAACTCCAAAATATGTGGTTTATAAGAAACACATTTAGAAATAAAAGACACAGTAAAAATAAAAGACTGGTGTAGAATTTGTTATGCTTCAGTTAAAATTTTTTAAAGAGCAGGGGTTGCAATCATCTCAGAAAAAGTTAAAGCTAAAATAGATTTAGATTAAAAAGATATTCAGGCAAACTGTATCATGTTAAAAGATATCATAGATAATTAAATCATGAAATTACTAAACATAGATGCACCAAATGCTGTTGCATCCAGATTTATAAAGGAAAAGGTAAATTATAGGTGGAAATAGATAGCAAAACTATACTAGTGGAAGATTCAATTTTCCCTTCTCAGAGCTACGTAAATCTAACCAAAAAATAAGAAGTTAAAAAGATAGTAGATTATTAGATAAGTTAGGATGACACTGAGAGAGAGCTGAATGAACAGAATATACCTTTTTTCTCAGTGGTATATGACATTTTTATAAAAATTAACCACATATTAGGGCATAAATGCTTTATAGTCAGATGCAGAAAAGCAGAAATATTACATGCATCTTTTTTAGATCATAATGTAATTTAAAATTGCATTTAATAAAGGAACAGAATGGAAATTAATTACATTTAATAAAGAACTATAGAAACAGAGTAAATCACCTTATGTTAAAGAATGAGTGAGCCAGGCAGGTAGGTAGCGTAGTGGGTAGAGCACCAGCCCTGAAGTCAGGAAGACCTGAGTTCAAATCTGGTCTCAGACACTTAATACTTCCTAGCTGTGTGATCTGGGCAAGTCACTTAACCCCAATTGCCTCAGCAAAAAAAAAAAAAAAGAATAACACAAGTTATAGAAACAATAAGTAATTTTATTAGAGAATGAGACACCATATCAAAATATGTGGAATACAGCAAAAGCAGCAATCAGAAGAAAATTTATATCTAAATGCTTAATGAAATAGAGAAAGAATAGACTAATGAATTGGGTGTTCAATTTAAAAAAACTAGGAAAAGAATTTTAAATCCCCAGTTAAATGATCTTAAAAATTAAAGATTAAGGTTATATAACAATGTAAAAAAAAATTGAGTTAATAGTAAAAATAGGAGATGATCTTATGAAAAACAAATAAAAAATAAAATAGACAAGCCATTGGTTAATATGATTTTTAAAGTGGGAGAAAACCAAATCACTACTATCAAAAATGAAAAGGATAAATATACTACTATTGAAAATTAAAGCAATTATTAGCTGTTTAAGTGAAATATAAGAATATTTGCAAAAATATAAACTGCACAGATTGACAGAAAAGAAAATAGAATATTTAAGTAAAACTCTTTTAGAAAAAGAAATTGAACAGCCCATAAATGAGTTTCCTGTGGGGGGAAAAAATCAGTATCAGATGGATTTAAAAGTGAATTCTACCAAGCACTTAACAGTCAACTAATTTCAATATTGAATAAATTATTTGGGATAATAGGCAACAAAGGAGTCCTACCAGACTGATACCTAAAGCAGAAATGCAAAAACAGAAAGAAAATTACAGATTAGTTTCACTAATTAATATTTATGCAAAAATCCTAAATAAAATACTATCTAGGTGTCTAAAGCAATATATTACAAAAATTATACATTGTGATCAAGTGGGAAGTATATCATGAATGTAGGGCTGGTTCACTATAAGAACAGCTGTTAACATAATAAATTCAGAAAATGTTTTTAACAAGATACAGTACTTACTCTTATGAAGTATGAAGGCATAGATGTTAACAAATTTTTTTTCTTAAAATGGTAATAAGCTTCTAGCTAAAATCTTCAACAGACATTACCTGTAATGAGGTACATAGCCTTCCCAGTAAGATCAAGGATGCACATTATCAGCAGTATTATTTAATATTGCCCTAGAAATGCTGGCAAAACCATTAAGAGAAGAAAAAGGAAACTGAACAAATCAGAATGGGCAATTAGGAAAGAAAACTGGTTTTTTGCATGTGATTTAATAGTTTACTTGGAAAATCCTATATAAGCAACTAAAAATTAGTTGAAGCAATAAGTAATCTTGCAGAGTAGCAGGATGTAAAATAAACCCACATACATCATCAGAATTTTTATATATCACCAAAGAAAGGCCTGTGAGAAGAAATAGTAAGAAATATTTCATTTAAAATAACCAAAGATAATATAAAATACTTGGGAGTATATTTGCCAAGACAAACCCAAGAACTATATGAACATAATTATAAAACACTTCTTATATGAATAAAATCAGAGTTAAAATAATTGGAGAAATAATAATTGTTCATTGGTGGGCTGAACCAATATAATAAAAATGACCACTCTTCCTAAACTAGTTTACTCATTCAGTGCCATTCCAATTAAACTCCCCCCCCCCAATTTTTTTTTAATTCATTTGAAAGAAAAAAAGGTAAAGAATATCTAAGGAGTTAGTGGAGGGAAAAATGTAAAGGAATAAGGTGCAGTAGTACCAGATCTTATATTTATATTTATAAGGTGGTAATTGTCAAAACTCTCTAGTACTGGCTTAAAAATAGAATGATGGATCAGTACAGTAGAGTGGACATACACAGTAGTCAGTGATTATAGTAATCTTGTATTTAACAAATATAAAGATTTAAGCTTTGGGGATAAGAACTCACTATTTAATAAAACTTTTGAGGAAAACTAGAAAGCAATCTGGCAATAGGTATAGACAGATATGTATTTTTAAAATTCTTTTTATTTTTAAATTCTTTTTTAAAATTTAGTACTTTTATTTTATCATAATTAACATGTAGTGGATATCCTTCCATCTAGGGGAGGGGGGGGAGTA
>JAJPUD010001558.1:196438-312327 GCA_023553655.1 Myrmecobius fasciatus | reverse complement strand
TTTTTCTTGCACAACAATGATAAGTGTGGAAATATGTATACATATATTCGATTTGTCAAGTATTTTAATATAATTAACATGTAGTGGATATCCTGCCATCTAGGGGAGGGGTAGGGAGTAGGGGGGAAAAATTTTTAACAGAAAGCTTTGTAAGGGTTAATGTTGAAGAATTACCCATACATATGTTTTGCAAATAAAAAAGTAAAATTAAAAAAAAAACCAAAAAATGAAACAAAACAACAACGACAGATTAGTACTTTTTTTCCCTAGTTATGCAAAACCAATTTTTAACATTTGTTTGTAAAACTTTGAGTTCCAGATTCTCTCCCATTCTCCCTTCCTATTCCCCCTCACTGAGAATGCAAATAATTCTTTTTTTTTTATATAAAGCTTTTTATTTACGAAACATATGAGTGATTTTTCTACATTGACCTTTGCAAAAAACTTTTTTTTTCCCCAAGCTTTTCCCCTCCTTCCCCCCACCCCCACCCCTAGATGACAGGTAATCTAATACATGCTAAATAGGATAAATTATATGACAAATACAATACATGTGTACATATCTATACAGTTATCTTACTGCACAAGAAACATCAGATCTAGAAAGAGAAGGAGAAAAAACAACCTAAGAAGGAAAACAAAATGCATGGAAATATTCACAGAAAGCGTTAAAATGCTGTGTTGTGGTTCACACTCAGTTCCCACAGGCCTCTCTTTGGATGTATATGACTATCTTCATCGCTGAACAACTGGTTTGAATCACATCATTGTTGAAGGGAACCATGTCCATCAAAATTGATCATCGTATAGTCTTGTTGCTGTGTATAATGTTCTCCTGGTTCTGCTCATTTCACTCAGCATCAGTTCATGCAAGTCCCTCCAGGCCGCTCTGAAATCGTCCTGCTGGTCATTTCTTACAGAGCAATAATATTCCATAACATTCATATGCCATAATTTATTCAGCCACTCTCCAACTGATGGGCATCCCTTCAGGTTCCAGTTTCTTGCCACTACAAAAGGGCTGCCACAAACATTTTTGTACATGTGGGTCCCTTTCCCTCCTTTAAAATCTCTTTGGGATATAGGCCCAGTAGAAACACTGCTGGGTCAAATGGTATGCACAGTTTGATAACTTTTTGAGCATAATTCCAAATTGCTCTCCAGAATGGTTGGATCCGTTCGCAGTTCCACCAACAATGTATCAGTGTCCCAGTTTTCCCACATCCCCTCCAACAGTTATCATTATCATTTCCTGTCATTTTAGCCAATCTGACAGGTGTGTAGTGGTATCTCAGAGTTGTCTTAATTTGAGAATGCAAATAGTTAAGTGTAAGTTATATATAGGTAGTCATGCAAAACAATTCCATAATGATAATGTTGTGAAAGAAAGCACAAACTAATCCTTCCTCCCTTTCAAAAAAACTAATCTCAAGAAAAATAAAGTAAAAAAATATTCTTCAGTCAGTATTCAGACACCATCAGTTCTTTCTCTAGGTATAGATAGCATTTTTTCATTATAATTTTTCATCTTCAAAATTGCATAGGCCAATATCTTATAACATTTACTAAGATAAGGAAAAATGGATACATAACCTAAGCATAAAGGGAAATATAAGTAAATTAGAAGAATATAGAATATATTACTTATCAGATTTGTAAGTAAGAGAAGAATTTATAAACAAGCAAGGGATAGAGATAGAAAAATAATTAAATTAATAACTTAATATTTTTGGTTTTTTCTCCAATTACATGTAAAGGAAGTTTTAACATTCTTTTTCTCCCTAATTTTTGAGTTCCAAATTCTTCCTTCCCTTCTCTCCCTCATTGACAAAGTGAGCAATTTGACATTGTAATACATATGTCAGTCATGGAAAACACATTTATATGTCAGTCATGGTGTAAAAGAAAAAGAAAACAGAGACAAAAAAATAACTTCCCCCAAATTAAAGAAAAAGAATGCTTCAATCTTCATTCAGACTCTAAAGAATTTTTTCTCTAAAGATAACCAGCACCTTTTATCATAAGTCCTTCATAATTGTCTTAGATTATTATCTTGCTGGAAAAAGCTAAGTTATTCACAGGTGATATTCATACAGTATTTCTGCTATTAAATGCAATATTCTGTTTGTTCTACTCATATCCCTTTACATCAGTTCATCTAAGTCTTCCCAGGTTTTTCTGAGAGCAACCTACTTGACATTTCTTATAGCACAGTGATTCCATCACAGTCACATACAACTTTTTCAGCTACTCCCCAATTGTTGAACATCCCCTCAAAGAATTTCCAATTCTATGCCAACACTAAAAGAACTGGTATAAATATTTTTGTATGTGTAAGTTCTTTTCCTTTTTGTTTTTTATCTTTTTGGGGTATAGACCTAGAAGTGGTATTGCTTGGTCAAAAAATCTGCATGGTTTTATAGCCTGTGAGGCATAGTTCCAAATTGCTTTCCAGAGTAGTTGAATCCACATATGACTATATAGTTTTACGTATATACCTATGTCAAATGTTGGCCTTCTAATGCTAGCTTGGGATGGAAACAAGGAGTGGGACAGCTGGAATTTGAAAATGTAACAAAGAAATAAATAAGATAAATATTTTTTAAAAGAAAAATTTTAACTTGAGAATAATTGTCTTAAAACTAAAATGGTGAAATAATGGTAAGCTCTCACTTGAGCTTCCCCAAATTCAAGTAATGTTAAAATAATGCCCTTAAACAAATTTTGAAGCTGCAGAACCAACTAGAGTTTACATGAAATTATTTTCCATGCCAAGACAATTTAGAAAATTGGCAGGAAAGGTCTGTCTCACTCGGGTGAAAGTACAGCAAAGAGGTTATTAAGATCAAAGCATATTTTTTAAAACTTTCTTTATTTTATTGTTCCCATATACAATCTTGCATTGTGAAAACTTTGAATACGTGACTTCATCATATGATAACTTTGTCTATTAGTGAAGATTGAAGGGCTTTTATACCTTCTTATCTAGGATTATTTTCAATGTTTACCTATAAATTCTCCAAAGACCCACTTAATACAGGAGAGACCTCTTCCTTTTCTATGTTAATGTTGTTCCATCATTGTTAATAAAGTACCATTTGGGGGCGCAGCTAGGTAGTGCAGTGAATAGAGCACCAGCCCTAAAATCAGGAAGACCTGAGTTCAAATCTGGCCTCAGACAATACTTCCTAGCTATGTGACCTTGGACAAGTCACTTAACCTCAATTGCCTCAGCAAATAAACAAATAAATAAATAAAACTAAGCAAGTCATTTGACCTCTCTGTCATCCTTTATTTATATTATATATTGTATGTATACATGTATCATTAATTTTTTCTATTCACAAATAGCCTCAAGTCTTTTGCACCAGTTTTTACATTTAAATCATCCTTAATGATGTGCTATAATCTTGTTTATGCACAAATCTTTTATTTTTCCTTTTGGGCATCAAATTCAATATTAAAAAAACCCTCTTCATTTACTTTTTTTTTCCCCCAAATGGTTTAGATATAATACTACAGCATTCAGAATCTTTTTTCTTAGGCTATAGTTTTTCTTCTAAATAACATCACTGAAATAATGTTGGCCTTTAAGAATGGAGCTTTTGCAGACACTATTAAGGATCATTACTATGTTAAATAAACTATTACTCAAATCTCTCTTTAAGTTCTGTTATTCATTCTGGTTTTTTTTGTTTTGTTTTGTTTTTAAGAGAAATACCAGTCGACAGACTAAACCATTGAAAGTGCAAGTTATGCATTCATCTATTGTTGCACATCAAAGTTTTGGTTTGAAGCTTTTGACTTGGCTTGGCAGTGTTATTGGATATTCAGGTATGTTATCCATTTTCTTAATAATGGCTAAATATTATTAAGAAATGTTGTAGCATCATATCTAAACTATTTCAAAAAACAGCAAGTGATGAGAATTTTTAAATTAAATTTGATGCCCTAAACAACTCCCCCTACCACCTCATTGATTTGCAGTTGTAAATATAGTTGGGAAAATTTATGTTGTTCATAGTTTGACTCTATTGGTGTTAGTCATGTTTAGACTTGTTTTTTTTTGTTTTTGTTTTTGTTTTTGTTTTTTTGGTGTTTTATTATTGTTGCTTTGCTGCCAGAATGTTTTCCTTTTTAATTTTGTCATTGAAAATCCTGACTGATTCTTTAAAAAATATAATTAAAGTAGAACATCTTACTTTATTTTCCTCCATATAGTTTGAGAATTTGCCTATAAGATGTTTTATATGTTTAGTTGTTAGAGAATTCAGAGCTGTCATTGTTCTCTTCTCACGTGCCTATGAAAGACCAAAAAGTGAACATTATTCCTGGCAGGGAAGGGAAGAGCAGGGTTGTGTCTGAGTTACCCCACATACTTTATTGAAGAGAAGTACTGAAAGCAAAGGAATAACTTTGAGAATTGTCAGATGTTTTTGTTAAATAGATGGAATGTTCCTGTTGTTGGTTTTTTGGGTTTTTTTGTTTTTGTTTTTTTTAAGAACATTTTGTTCCAGATTCTGGAAATTTTGGGGAATTTATTTACTATACTATTAAAATTGACAATGAATTTCACAGATTTAATTATGCCTTCATTAAAGTTTTTTTTTCTTTGATGCTAATAAATGAGGACATTGATATTTTAATTTCTCTTCATTTTCCCTCAAAAGGATAATTTCTCATGAGAATTCTTGACAATTATTTTGTTAGGACTATATAATTTTTAATATTAATATTATTTGAAAATTTAGAGAAATTTTTATCCATATTTTTACAGCATAGATCTCCCTGTCTTCCCAGGCTGGAAATATAACAATCCATGTCCCAAAGCCAGTTTTGATTGCCACAGGAATTTTGACCTCCATTTCAAAATTGGGCAGATTTGCCCCTTCTTAGACATCCTGATGAACCTTCACTCTTCAGGATTCACCATATTGATTCTGAACTTACTATAGACACCTCATTAACTTAACATACAATGTATCATTCATAAATCTCAAAGTCAATCAATCCACCTCTCCAGTAATGGATTACAGGTGTATATCGCCACATATGGCTTAAGGTTTTTTTATTAAAATAAAAAAACAACAAACCTTTGTTTTCCTAATGATCTTAACCTTAGAAAATGACACCCAGCAGTAATTATGGATTGTCCATTATATTGATTATGGAGGGGAAAGGCTACTTTATTTGAATACTGTTTTGGGTGATATAATTTGGAAACTCTGGGTTTGCTTTGTTAATTTTTGTCTTAATAATTATTTGATATTCACTTGAAATAGAAAGTATATTTTAGTAAGTTTATCACAGATTAGAATCTTAATATTTGTTATATTATGAATTACATTTTAGGTTTTGTTAACCTGTTGGCATTTGCATGCCTCCTTAGTATTATTTTTCTAACTGAAGTTGGATTATAAAATAATATGAAAATGTAAATATTGTTTATAAATAAATGCTACCTATAAAATAGGATTGTAGAACATAGATTTAGAGGTGGAAAGGTCTTTAGAGTTCATTGAATCGTCCTTCCTCCTCCTCCCCATTTTACAGATGAGGAAACTGAAGCCCACAGAGGTGAAGTGCTTGTCCAAGGTCACAAAGGTAGTAAGTGGTAGTCAGGATTTGAACCCAAGTCCTTTGATTCCCAATCTATTATTTACATATTTACTGAATTTTTAATCCTGATTTAGCTGGCATATAAGGTTACTTCAAATTTTATATATAAATATTGGTAGTAGTAAACTCATTAATGTAAAATTTGCTCAAAGAAAATTAGGATAATAGTATGTACCTATAAATTTTGTATATACCCACATATATTTTATACATACAGACTGCTGCATATTTTATAAAGCATTTTCCTTACTACTACCCTGTTGTAATAAGTAGTGTAATTATTATCATTATTGGAGTATTTAGTATTTAAATTAGAGTATTTCTATTCTTTAAGGAATAGAAAGGCTAAATGCCTTGATCATGGTCATGAGAATAGTAAATCTCAGAGCTGGGATTAGAATCCCCAGATCTATTTATGCTCTTTCTCCTATTCCACAGCTGCCATTGCTGGTTGGCAGCTCATTTTTTTCTTAATGAAATTTTTTTGAAGCATGAGAACTCAGTACTTCCATTTTCTTTTAAAAGTAAAATTTTAATGTAGAGTTATACATCACTTTGTGAGTTGGCCATTTTGTAAATACTTTAGTAAATTGCTGATCCTTTTCATTTTTTTGTCAATATGTTTGAATTTTAAGAGCATATGTAGAACAGCTAGATTTAACTTGATTTGCATTAAAATCTCTATTTAAAAGATGGCTGAAATAGTTGTTTTACCCCCATTTTGTGTCTTTTTAAGATGGACTTCGTCGAATATTGTGTCAGGTTGGTTTACAGGAAGGACCAGATGGTGAAAACTCTTCTCTTGTGGATAAATTGATGCTCTGTGATTCAAAATTATGGAAAGGTGAGTCTCTTTTAATTTTCTTTAAAAGTTGGAAAGAAAATATATTCAGATTAGTAGAAGAATCTTTTTTGAAAAGTTCATTTTAGCAGATGTGTTTAAGGATTTTATGTTTTGAGTAATTATTAGATTATTAGTATTGTTAATAGTTTTTTTATATTCTTTTACAAATAGAAATTCAATTTCATTTTTAGGCAGAAAGGGTACAAATTCAAATATATTTTCACTTTTGCTGGGTTTAATAAGGTTGTTTTTAATATATAACTCAAAAGCAAAAATGAATTTTAATATCTGCTAGTGAAACACAAATTTACTGTCCCTGAAGAAGAGCTAAAGCTGAAACCCCTGAAGTTTACAATACCATATCAAAATTCCTTGGAAATAACTTTCTTTCTTGCTTTCCTCATATACCCTGATCTTTTCCTTAATAGGAGCTAGGAGTGTCTATCATCAGTTGTTCATGAGCAGTTTACTTATGGATTTAAAATATAAGAAACTATTTGCCATCCACTTTGCAAAAGTAAGTAGTTTTTCAACTTTGAAAACCTCTAAAATAAGCAGCATAAATAATGGATTAGTTCAGGCTAATAATACATAGAACTGGCTATTTAACAACTGATAGCAGAATCACAATATTTCAGAACTGGAAAGGACTTTACTCAACAGCCATCTAGTCACACTAACTACAGCATACCTAAAAAGTGGTCATCGAACTGTTTCTTGAAGATCTTCAGTGAGTAGTAACCCATTCCTACCTCATGATGCAGATATTTGAACATTATTATTAATAGTTAGGAAACCTAAATTCTCTACATGTCTCCTAGTTCTTTAGGGCCAGACATTTAAATCTACTTAATATAAATACATATACAAATGTGTACATAAGTACATATATAAGTGCAAATTGAATTTGTTGAAATGGATGGGGTCCAAAAGAAAATTTTAATAAAGGGGTAACTTTTTTTATTTTTGTATTAATTGCAGAATTAATAGGTCTGCAGGAAAGAGGAAACCCCCTTTTTTAATCTTTTTGTGCCATGGGATCCCTTTGCTAATCTGATGAAGTTTATGGATTCTTTCTCAGAATAATGTTTTAAAATGCTATGAAATAAAATACGTAGGATTACAATGAAGATAAATTTTATTGAAGGGTAATTATAAAAATATTTTAGTTAAAAATAAATTCATGGACTAACCTCAAGTCAATAATCTTTGATTCCATGTTTATATTAATACAATGTACATATCCATATACTTAATTCTGAATGGTATTTGAAATGACAAAATGAAAATGGAGAATTTAAAACTATCATCACTATGAAATTAAAATGCTATCCCTTCTATGGACTTTTAGATATAGAAGATTAGTTTAATGTGTACTATCTACTCTAAAAGCCATGAATGTGGCTAGAGGTGATGTACATTTGGATTTTCTCTCCTTATGGCAGCCCCAAACTGAATCAAGCCCAAGGAATAACATCATCAGGAATTATAATATTGTTGATATTTATTTCCTCTATTATAATATTTTAAGAACTACTTGTATTTTACTGTCAGTACTAAGGTGCTACTGTGTGCCTCACAAGTAACAACCATAAAACTAGTGTTAGTTCTCAGAGATTATTTGAATTATTTTAAGAGGGAGGAACACTCCTTTTTATACTTGTACTATCTCTTTGAATTTCCTCAGTACAGACTATTCATTATAATTATTAAAAATTTGGTCCGTGTGGATTAGAGGTGAATTTCCCCCTTGTTGTTTAGAATTACCAGCAGTTGCAGAGAGATTTTATGGAGGATGATCACGAGCGAGCAGTGTCGGTGACTGCTCTATCTGTCCAGTTCTTCACTGCACCTACTCTGGTGAGTAGTGCTTGCCTTTTCCTTTTAACTGATAGTTGGCACTCCTTGCCTTTTTTTGCCTTCTTAATAGAACTATGAGCGTTTGCAGAGTGATTATGTGACAGATGACCACGACAGAGAGTTTTCAATCGCAGACCTCTCGGTACAGATATTCACAGTTCCTTCACTTGTAAGTACTGAAAGATTAAGAAGAATTTTCCTGTTTTCTATTAGCCCTGAGTCTGAAGTCTTAAATTTTAGACTATTGAGACTTACATATGCCTAAATACAATAATGTTCCACATATTTTGAAAGCCTAATTTAAGACAACTTCAATCATTTGGAACATAGCACCATAAGAAAAAGCTTCTTAGCTTATATGAAAATAACTGTCACAAAACATGTGAATTTTATTTGTCAGGAGAGTTGCTGTCAGAAGACAACTGCTTGGAATTTCATATAAAATTAAACCTTTGGTTCTTATTATCTCTTATAGTCAGACAGCCAAAGGTAAAGAAATTGCTAGAAGCTGATGTGCTGAGGCATGTAAGGGAGGGAGGAGGCAACAAAATTATCTCCCCTAGTAGGTGTATTATTTCCCAGTCCAATAATTTATTAAAATGACTCCTAATAACCAAGATAAATTTTGTTCTTGAATAAGCTATAGAATTATGTAATATATCTTTGAAACCTTTTCATCAAAAGTGAAGTAGTAAATAATCTTAGAAGAAATGCTAAAAATATTTTATGTCTCTGTCAAAAGCTCTATGTTTGGCACAGTTAGATATTTAGTGAAGTTTATCTAGAACATCATTTTAGTATGATGCTGGATAAATGGAGTGTTAACTACAGCTTTATTTTGTACTACAAGCTCCTTGAGAAAACAGATTGTATCATTTTTTGAGTTTGTATTTCAGTGCATAGCACATAGTAGGCGCTGTAGAAATGCTTGTTGATTAATATAGGATTACTTTTACTTTAAAAGGTAATCTATGGGGCAGCTAGGTGGCGCAGTGGTTAGAGCACCAGCCCTGAAGTCAGGAGGACCTGAGTTCAAATGTGGTCTCAGACACTTAACATTCCCTAGCTGTGTGACCCTGGGCAAGTCACTTAACCCCAATTGCCTCAGCAAAAAGCAAAAAAAAAAAAAAAAAGGTAATCTAGTGTTCCCTTGTTAGATGTGAGTTATAGTTTCTAAAACTTTATTTGCTGAAAATCTTAATGTAGACTTGTAAATAAGTTTTAAAAAGTCTCAGACCACAGAATTGTTTGGTTATTAACACTAGCTAGCCCTCCATATAAGAGGAGGTGAAAATCTTCTTTGACACTTGCCTTATGTAAATTTTTATATGCTACAAACATTGGGCCATGTTCATTTAGGAAATCATTTAGTGTATTTAATCAGATTCTAAGTGTAACAGAGAAAAGGGCAGAATTAAATAAAATTATTTACATTGCGTAGGAATGATGAGGATAAGCATGAAGATGAAAATTATGTCAAGAGTGATTAGTTTAACTGTTTCAAGCTAATAAGACTAAATATACAGGCCAGATATCTTTATAGGACAGTTTAAAAATTACTTTATGATCACATTATGCCTAAGCCTGAATAGCCTTTCTGTTCATATGTGATATACCTAAGAGAATTTGGATAATTCAGAATATATTCCCATGGCTGGGAAAAGTACTGAGATATCATGTTCTTCTGGCAGAAGTCTGATTTATTTTTTTTTTTAAATAACTGCACATGAGGCTATCTTTTAACTTTCTTTTCCTGATTTAAAACAAAACCCCATTTTCTTCAACATTTTTCCAACATTTTAAAAATCATTTAAAAATTTCCCCAGTGTGTCAATAATTTTTTTTTTGTTTCTTGTCTGATTATGACAAACTTCCATAAAAGTCAACATCTTGAGTACATATTTATTTATCAGGATGCCAGAATTACCTTTCAGAACTAGTTGGGAGTGATTACTTGCTCATCCTAATTGTGATAACATCTCCTACTCCCAGCTACTTTTGCTTGCTCTTTGTTTTTTTCTTTCCATGTTTATTCTTGGTTATTCCTGATCACTTCTCTGATTTATAATGCTCGTATTAATTTTTGTCCTACTGTCTTACAAAGGGCTAAAGCTTTTCTCCCACTTTTCCCCAATTTGGTAATATTCATGAATATAATCTTTTCCTTCTGAATGTTGACAAAGGTATTAAATATTACTGAACCACATCCCATCCTTGGGGGGGGGGGGGCGAACTGTTGGTATCCATGAAAAAAGGTTGTGATTTTTGAGTGTTGGGTAAGAACCAGTTTCATTCGCAGTTAATGATAGGCTAGTCCAAAGAGATTATGTTTTTAAATAATTTGATTAAATTTTACAGTTAGTCTGTAATTCCAAGTTATTTGACCAATTGTGTATTCTGTCTACACCACATACAGTGCAACTCAAGAAGAGTTGATGAACACTGAGACTTATACTTATCTTATGAATTTTTCCAGAATGTTAGAGGATTTGCCTTGTTATTTTGAACATACTAAGTTAGGTGTGTGGTGGGAGACTGGCATCTCTAAATGAGGCTGAGAATTACATAGAGTGAGAATGTTTAAGGTAAGTAACAGATTGATATTCTGAAAGTGAAGAGAAGAGTCCCAAGGATAAGTGTTATCATGGTGAATTGGAGCTATATTATTAACTCTAAATATTTTTTGCATTAGGATCCAATTCATGTAGAATGGCACCTTGAGAAACTATTAGGAATTTAGGGATTAGAAAATTACAAAGCATCAGACTTTTTAATGAGCAATTATTAGAGACAATATTAGGCCCCTTTTGATCTTTCATATTTGTAAATTTGCCAGCAGAACTATAATAGTTTAAGTCAGATTTGGGCTTTGGAATTTCCCTGGGCCAATCTAGTAGATAATTTTTCTTCTGTTGAATAGAATAGTAAAAATGAGCTATTCTGTTAATTATTGGATTTGGCATCTAGTCAAGAGAAGCCAAATACTGATTAATAAGTTTAGTGATAACAGGAACTTCAGAGATCATCTAGGCCAACTCTCTCATTTTATAAATAAGGAAACTGAGAGCCCTAGAAGTTAAGTGACTTGCCTAAACTTACACAAAAAGTATATGGCAGAACTTGGAATGTAAATTCAGTTCTCTTGACTCTAAATTCAAAGCTCCAGATTTAGCATGCTTTCTACTTTCCACAGTGCCTCTAAGCAACTGTATTTTAGTATCAGAATGTAAACAAGTTAACTGACCCTCAAAAAATCTGTGGTCATATTTTCTAAAACAAGACAGTAATAAATACCATATTTTGTCCCATTGTCATTAACAACTCTGAAGTTTCTTTTAACCTTGAAGCTTCTTGTTCTATGTTTTTTTCTCAATACCTTGGACTATATTGTATTCAATCTCACTTGAGTGAACTAATGAAAACTTGTGCAAGTTCCCTTTTGGAACATTTTTCTCATTTCTCCTCTATGCAAATTTCTTCATTGATAATCATCATGAGAGTGTGGTCACCCTGACATAGCTTGTTACTACTTCTTTGTTTTGTAAATAATGTATGCATAGTTTAATCTGGGTAGTCACTAAGTTCTTTCCTATACACTGGTCCAGGCCCTGGGTGATGTCAGATATACTCAGTGGGGTTGGAAGGAAAACATTTAAGAGACACTCTGTAGAAACGGGAAAGCAACATGATATCATTGGGAATATCAAAAGGTTACAGTCTATAATTATAGTTGGGAAGTCTTGACTAAGGAGAATACATGAAATAAAGTCTGACACTTCTTACAGAGTTCCTTTGGCATAGATTTCTTATCATGTTATATTATCTTATATACACACACACACACACACATTAATTCAAGTAAATTTGTAGCTTAGTTCTACCGTTGAACAGACCATTGTACCTTTTAACTGAAATGCAAGGACCTCTGTAATACTTTGACCTCCCTGAATAGTTTTGTCTCCTCATAAAATAGTGGGAAAACAACATAACAACAATTAAGAAATTTAAGGAAAGAGCTAGTATTATCATTCCTGTGGGGAGGAAATAGGCCCTAACTAAAAAATAAGTATTATTTATGAAATCCTTTGATCCACATTTTATCTAGCCAGTGAATCGTTTATTACAAAAAATTTTAATATATTTTTGTTTAGGCTCGAATGCTAATCACAGAAGAAAACCTTATGACTACCATCATCAAGACTTTTATGGATCATTTAAAACATCGAGATATCCAGGGCAGGTTTCAATTTGAACGATACACAGCCTTGCAAGCCTTCAAGTTCAGGAGGGTTCAGAGCCTTATTTTAGACCTCAAGTAAGTAAATCGGTTAAGACAAAATGTTCATCTGATCAATGTAACACCCAGCTACAATTCAAAGGACCCATAATAAAACATGCTGCCCACCTGAGAGAGGTGAGGATCTCTAGATGCAAAATGAGACACATTTTTTGATGTAGCCAATTGTCTTGCTTGATTGTGCATATTTTTAAATACATATTTTTTTTCTTTCTTTTTTTTTTCTTTTGGAAAAAACAAAGTGAGAAGGGGGAAAATAAAACTTGTAAATTGGGGAAAGTAAGCTAAAAGTTTTGGGGTTTTTTTTAGGACTTTAAATGTTAAAGACTCCTACATTTTTCATAATCATTTTTTCATTTTGTATAGATATGTGTTGATTAGTAAACCTACTGACTGGTCAGATGAACTGAGACACAAGTTCCTAGAAGGATTTGATGCTTTCTTAGAACTGCTAAAATGCATGCAGGTATGTGGACCAACATATTAAAAAATGTCAAGAATGATTTTGTTTTTTAGTTTATTACCAAAATAAACCCCATCACATTTCAAACATTTCTTAATTTGGAGTAAAATGTATATATGGGATATTAAGAGATTTTGATTTGGATCCATTTAATGAAAAAAAATTATCAAGATTTTAAATGAAAGGATTTTATCAGGAAACCGTTTATTAACCTAATGTTGTAGGAATCTTTTTTTAATATATTAATACTTTCAGTTGTTTCCTTCATTTCTTTTGAAGGGTACAAATATCTTTATTTACATGTCCATGTATAAATATACACACACACACACACACATATATAAGGATAATGTTACATTACAGTTTACTTGATTTAGAAATTATAATATTAAATTTTCACTATCCTGATAGACATCTGTCAAGTGAAATTATTTTTCCTCTGTTAATATCCCAAAACAGAGGCTAAATTTTCCAGCAAAGACCAATTGTTATATTTTAGCTAGTTTTAATTACAAAAAGACAGGCAGCCTGCATTACATAAAGTTAGATATATGTACTGTTTTGATCTTTTTATAACTTTTTTAAAGAAAAAAAGGTTTAAAAAAATTATTTAATATACTTAAGATATTTTTGATTTAACATTTCCATTTAATTAGCTCTGCTAATTCCATGGCATTTATGCCCAAATTCTATAAATTTAATTTTTTTCATGAACTGAGGTAGAAATTTTAGCTTTTTTGTTTTTCTGTAACCATTTTTTTTTCTCAGACTGGAAAAATGCTTTATTTTCTTTCTTTTTTTTTTTTTTTTGCTTTTTGCTGAGGCAATTGGGGTTAAGTGACTTGCTCAGGGTCACACAACTAGGAAGTGTTAAATATTTGAGGTCGGATTTGAACTCAGGTCCTCCTGACTTTAGGGCTGGTGCTCTATCTATTGCGCCACCTAGCTGCCCCCAAAATGCTTTAGTTTCAAAGAGGATAACTATTATGAAAAAGATTATGCTCTGAATATAATGGGATGATTATATAGCTTTAATCAATGACTTTTTTGTTTGTTTTTTAAAATCTTATAATTGTTTTTATGCAAGGTCATTGAGCTGAAAAGGGATTTTGAAGATTTGAAGATTAAAAAGATAAAAATCTATCCCATACAGGACAATTAAATTTCAATAGAATCATTATATTAAATTTATTTTGTATTTTGATTTCCAATTCATATTTGTTTCCTCTTAGGGAATGGATCCAATTACACGCCAAGTAGGGCAGCATATTGAAATGGAACCAGAGTGGGAAGCAGCTTTTACCCTACAAATGAAATTAACACATGTCATCTCCATGATGCAGGACTGGTGTGCTTTGGATGTAAGTTTCTTTTGCTGGATCTACTTGTGTGTCATATTTCACATAATAGCAAGGAGATATGTGAAGAGAAACTTTAATGGATCTTGTTTTCAATGAAGAAGCCTTTTATCCTAAAACAGAAATTCATGAATACATTAAAAAATGTTAATTATTTGTATATTTGTATCTGTGAGTTATAAAGACTAGGTCAGAAACTATTTTCACTTCTTCTCAACAGTTTCCAAGCTTTAAATAACCATTTCCATCTTCTGAGAATGATTTCAAGGTAGTTGAAGGCATTATGTCTAGTGAAGAAAAACTAAATTATGCATTATGCTGTTTGGTTTACACTGTTTGCCTCAGAACCTATTGTTTTGAGTATACTCTTAGAGGGGTGATTTGCCTTGTCAGGTGTCTGACTTGAGGAGGTTACTAATTTACCATTGCATGCAACTCCTGGAAAGGAACCTTTCAAAAGTAGATAGGCCCTGTACATTTACCAAAAGGAATACCACACCAGAGGCCCAGTGGCACCCCAAAGGTGTGCCATCAATTATATATTTGTGACTGTGGGCTCCTGTAGAATTCCCTTTCCAATTTTATGAAATCTAAACTTGAAATTGCATGCAAGTTCTTCCCCATGTATACTTGAACTACTATGCTGTTTTAAGTATTCCATGTAGCAGGTACCATGTTGGTGTACAAAACCAATTGAAGAAATAGTCTTTCCTCTATGGATTTGATTTTTCTGTTTGTTTGTTATGTTTCTTTTTTAATTGAAATTCAGTTTGGGCCATTTGAATTTTTTCAAACCAAAGTACATACATTTGATATAGTGTAAAAAAGGTTCTTGTTAATGTTAAGAAGTCAAGAAAAAACTTGAGACCAAAAAAATGTGTATTAAACTTAAGTCTGTTGTGAGCAATCTAAATGCTGGGGAAAGTTTCAATTTTGTACATGAGTAAAATGATCAAGAGATAGCAAAATATTGTTTATCAATCTTTCTTCTAATTCTGATTCTGTTTATTAGTCCTTCTTCTGGATATACTTGTTTTCTTATAGATATCACCCAGTCTCATGGCTTTGTTTGCAAATACTTGTTGAGGTGAATAGATTACCAGCACTAGACAGATGACTCCATATTCATATCTTTATCTCTGTTCCATCACCTGTACCCAAAAGCCTGCATTTGTAACTGGCAACTATTTCTTTTCCTTTCTCAGAGTCACTAACTTATTCTAGATTCTCATAAATTTATGTATTGATAACTGCAACAACTGATATCCCTGCCTATTTTCTCTTCCTTATAGTCCCCTATTCTCTCCCATAACAGTTCTCTGTATAGCAAGTTCTATGGATTGATAACAGAGTGTTCTTACTAAAAGTACTCATGTCATTTCCTTCCTTAAGAACTTACAATGAGGGTCAGCTAGGTGGCACAGTGGATAGAGCACCAGCCCTGAAGTCAGGAGGACCTGAGTTCAAATCTGGTCTCAGACACTTAACATTCCCTAGCTGTGTGGCCCTGGGCAAGTCACTTAACCCCAATTGCCTCAGCAAAAAGCAAAACAAAACAAAACAAAAAAAAAAAAAACTTACAATGAGGAAAAAAAAAAAAGAAGAACTTACAATGATTTTCCAATGACTTAACACATTAAGTACCACATTAGTTCAAAACCTATCTAATCTGGCTCTACTCTGCTTTTCCTACAAAGTCTAGTTTTAATTGGGGGGAAGAGGTGTGGGAGGCTGGGCCTAAAATAATGTCTAAAACATTAGGGCCACTGAAACATTATTCTTATTAATGTACAGAAAAGAACACAAAGAAGTTCAGAAGGAAACAGACAAATTTTAAAGTAAACTGGGCCAGTCATAGTTGCAAATACAGTCATCTTTTTCTGTGTATATGAACTTGATGGATTTTTTGGTGTTTCAAATTCATAACTAAATTTTTTTTTAATTTGGATTTGAGCCAGAAAAACCCAGGGTCTCATTTTGGCTTTCCTACTTGAAACCCATGTGACTTTGAGCCAATCCTTTAAAAACCTGTTAGTTCTTTATCTATAAAATGAAGTATTTGACTTAGATGATTCCTTAAGTTTCTTCTAACTCTATTCAACTTTCATTATTATGAATCATCTTTCATTATTACTTTCAGAACTTTCTTATGATCTATGCACACTTATTCTTAGACCCAAGACTTTGCTAATGTAGTTCCTTAGCCTGCAATAGCTTTCTTCTCTTCATATTTCTAACCTACTTATCCTTTAAGACTACTCAGCTAAAATACCACTTCTTCCATGAAGTCTTTTCTGATTTCTTTGACATACTTTTTATATTTTTTTCTGTAGGTATTTCTCTTTTTTTTCCTCAATATTATTTTATTTTTCCAATTAAATGTAAAGATAGTTTTCTACATTCATCTTTATAAGATTTTCAGTTCCAAATTTTTTCTCCTTCCTTCTCCCTTCCCCAAGGCAACAAGCAATCTGATATAGCTTATACATGTACAATCATTTTAAACATATTTCCATTTTAGTCTGGCATACTTTTCTTCCAAATGATCTTTCTGTACCCCACACTTAAGCGTTTATAGTCTTTGTCAGACCACTTAGTACTTTATATTCCTCTCTTATATTGTTTCTCTGACTAATCTGTAAGTTCAGTGAAAAGGATACTTCTCATATCTCTCATAGCATCTAGTGTAAGATTAGATATATGGTAGGTCCTCAAATGGTATTTGTTGTTGATTTTCTAGGGTCAGGAAATTAAATTGAAATAAGTAGTTTTCTTTGGTATGAATGCTACTTATCCCTGATATATCTACTGCCTGAGATAGTCTTTCTATAATGCCCAAGGCTTATCTTTCCAACCGTGCCTCTTGATTTTTTTCAGGTCTTTATGCTGCTCTCACGCCTTTATGTCCTATTCTGTTAGAGGATCCTATTCTATTCTTGAGTAGGATCAGTTTTCCAAGTCAATGTATAATTAGATAACAGTTGTTTTATCCTTAAACTGGACCTTTGTTTATTGATAGAACTCATAGTGAGGAAATTCCTTCTATCAATAAAGACTGTCAGCTACTCTAAACTTACTATGTTAAAAAGTTGCCTGGGGCACTGAGAAATTTAGTGATTGGCTAAGGAATCCCACAAGTTTGGGGGCAGGTTGTTAGTAGGGGGATTTCTTTGGGCAGATGATACTTCTGAGTTCTCAAAATCACAATCACTTTTCCTAGAGCTGACCTTGCTATCTTCCACAATTATTGGTAATTTTATAGTAAACTTACAGGAAGTGGTGAAAGAAACTGTGGAAACCCAGAGCACTACTGTGCTAATGCTCTGTGATTTCCTAGTGCCTCTGCCATGCCATCTTTTCTCAAATAACTTTTCAGAATGTTATGTCTAAATGAAATTTTTGATTTTGATTTGATCATAAAATAATTGTTGGTTTTGGCCTTGGAGATGGATGTTAGTTCTCTCTGAAGTCTGGCTTTTACTGAATAGTGTACATTCAATCCTCCTTCCTAGGAAAAAGTGTTGATCGAGGCATACAAGAAATGCCTGGCAGTGCTGATGCAATGCCATAGTGGCTTCACTGACGGGGAGCAGCCCATCACACTTACCCTCTGTGGGCATGCGGTCGACACCATCAGATATTGTGTCTCCCAAGAAAAAGTTAGCATTCACCTTCCAGTCTCTCGCTTACTTGCAGGTAAATAATCTTGGAAAATTTGCTATTTTCTTTTTTCTTAATTTATGATATTATCTATTATAGAGTAAAAATCAGCCTAACCTGTAGAGCAACCTACATTTATTGACATATTCAGATTTTTTAAGAAAAATTATTTTTCAAGATGTCTTATTAATTTTTTGTCTTTATATTGTAACAATTTCTTATGATTAGCCCACCAGGTAGTTTTTTCTTTGTAATTTAAGAACATCTAATGCAGATACTCTGTCAAAGCAATTGCTAATAAATAGAAATTATCTAAATTTTTGCTTCTTCACACTTGCTGGTTTTATAAATATCTGATTTAATTTTAGACCCAGGGAAGGCCTGTTGATAGATGTGTTTAGGGAAATTTTTTTTTTAATTTTTAAAAGGTTAGTTCATATGCCCCAAGTAATTAATCAAAAACCATATTTAAGTACTCAAAATGAATGTATCAAGGGCTTTTCATTGGAGATAGAAGTACAAAGATTAAACAGTTTCTGGTCTTAAGAGTTTTTACATTCTATTGGAATAGGCAGCAGGTACATGTGTAAGTATTTACTGAAGAAATATAAAGAAAATAAATTCATTGTCATTGAGGAGATGGCATTGGAAAGGGAAGGGATCGTATAGAAGAACAACAGAATTCCATATATAAGAAACAGAAGTTCAGTTTGCCTGAATTGTAGAGTGTAGAAAGGGAGTCATGTTGAATGATGCTAGAGAGATAATTTGGGCCTAGGTTGTAAAAAAGGGCTTTAAAAACCTACCAATAGTTTAGAGTTGATCCTAGAAGCAAACCGTTAGGAAACCATTGTAGGGAAGTTTATTGAATAGGAGTGACATGGCCAGATCTGCACTTAAGAAAAATCATTTTCACAGCTGTATTGGAGAAAGAACTAGAAGTAGGAAGAGAATTGAGGTAAGGAGACCCTACTTCATTGTAAGAAAGCCATTGCAGTACTCTAGGCAGGAGTTGATGAGGGCCTAAGTGGAACCTAGTGGTCTCTAGTAGGTAGGAAATAGATTGAAGTTATCTGTTTGCCAATCAGGCATCTATAACCTGCAGTGTTCTCCCCTCTGTTGTGGAGTCATTTTGGCAGAGATGTTACAGTAATGATAGGGCACTGTTGTTGTTGCTTCAGGCAGTGTTAGTGAAAGGACTCTCTAAAGTCTCTATCTCTTTGATTATATTTGATTATACAATTCAGAAATAATAACCAGATCTATACAAAAATTCTTTACACTTTTACATTGCTCTATGATATGAAAAGACTTCACTTGGAATCTAGAAAACCTAGGCTCAAGTTCTTCCTCTGATTCATTGTAGCTGTGCAGTTGTGAGAAATTACTTAACATCTGTCTTAAGTCTTAAGCAGGCTTAAGTTTATAAATTGCAAATAAATTTTTAATTTTCGTTGGTGAAAGGAATTCCAACATTGATGAAATCCCAGGTCTGAACACTCTGCCCTGACCTTATCCCCATCTTTTTCTTCCCCAATGTATTGAATGGTAGCATGACTCTGTAGTCTACTCAGTTTGTGAATAAGCCATTCAGAACTATGTACCACAAAATAAAATTTTCATGTGCAGGATATGTGTTTTGAACATCATTGTTATCTTGCTAGTATATTCATGTGCAGATGATTGATTTTAAGAACTATGTTATACTGTGAGGAAAATAGGTGATATAGTAGATAGAGTATTAGACCTCATAAGGAAGACTGAGTTCAAATTCTGTTACTAGCTGTATGAACAAATCACTTATCCTCTTACAGCCTCAGTTTCCTTATCTATAAAATGAAGATAATAACAATATAATAATAACATAATAACATATATGACAGGATTGTGAGGATCAAAACAAATAATATATGTAAAACCCATTGCAAATCTTAAATGACTACTATCAATGTTAACTATTATTATCAATGTTATCCATACAAACCTTTTAATCCAAGAAGCTGAGCTAGTGGCACTAGTTGAATACTAAAAAGAACATTGGCCTAAGTCTTTGGTGTCAAGCTCCTTTGTCATTCATTAAGTTTGTGATCTGATCAAATTCCTTAACAATTCTTGTTTCTTTATTAAATGATAGTATCAGACATTTTAAGACTAGAAATTGTTTAACTAAATTCTCTTTTCAGTTGTAAAATTCTATGATTGTCCCTATTATAGACGTCTGAGGACACTTGAAAATTGTAGAAGGTTAATTTGAAAAATACAATGCAATTTATTTACACAAGAAGGAAATATTTGAATCCTATCCCTCTCTTAACTTTAAGGCTAGTTACTTATTGCCCCCAAATTCACTTAAAAGATATTATTGAAAACCTATTAATTGAATGTACAGCTGAGGGCTCTGTGAGAATAAATAGTTCCCTGGCCTTAATGTGTATTCATCACTAGAAATATAAAGTTAATAGACTATGGAGGTTTCTGGAGTGATATGTATTGCAGCCATACTTTCCTCACATTTATGAGACAGAATGAATGGCCTAATGAATGGACAGCCAGAATTCTCCAACATTACAGGTTCAGTCAACCTGTAATGTTGGAGGGAGTTATTCACCTTAGAGTTCCTTGTAACAGTGAAATCACAGGCTTGGTTCCTAAGGATGCAGATATAAAACAACTAGACAACAAGTTAATTGTAAAGAAACCATGTGGTAGTCAGAATTCTTCTGCTAGAAGTGAAATTGAAAAAAAGTTCTTTTGGAGATCTTGAGTCACTCCTTAAAAGAAGTGATGGGCTTGGGTTTGAATATGAAGAAAAAAATAAGATAAATGGAATGACCAAAGTTGAATGTGGAGTAAAAAATACATAAAGAATCTCCCTTGTAATCAGAGATTATGAACATTATGATCTATGATTTAAAATTTAAAAAATTTGATTCTGAGATCAGAGTCAATGGGATCCTGAGTCCCAGGGTCAACAGCAGTTCTTGATACAGATGTTGTAGCAATCCACTGACAAGTGCATCTCCTCACCTAGAAGTGGTCTCATAGTAATTTGTACTCTTATACATATTCTAATTTTCGTTGTTTTATTTGTGACTGTATCTTATCACTTAGACTGTAAATTCTTTGAAAGGAGAAGGTTGTATCTTTGTCTTTCTGTCTCTCTTAGCTCTTAACACAACATATTATGCAGTGGTGCTTAATAAGGATTTGCTAAATTTTACCCTAAGCTTCAGTTACATGACAGTTTAACAGGCCATAAATCTGTTAGTACGGAATGGCCATTTTGGTATTGCAAATACTTTATTTGCTTCTGCTATGTTGTGAGTGTCTCCTAGCATACTACTAGTACATTTCCACTAGTCAATAAGTCAGTATTTATTAAGAACTTCTTTGTTCCAGGCACAATGGTAAGTGATGAAGATACAAAGAATGGCATAAAAAATATGGTCCCTACTCTCAAGAAATGTATAATCTAATGAAAGAGATAACATATACAGAATAAATAGAAGATGATCTCAGAAAAAAAAAAAAAGGAGGAGAGCAGAGAAACAACCAAGAAAGGCCTCCTGTAGAAGTTCAGATTTGAGCTGAGTCTTAAAAGAAAATAGAGAATCCACTATCCCTCATCCCTATTCACTTTGAATAGATATATTCCTTTTTCAATTACTGGTGCCCAATTTTCTTAAATACATAGTGTATTTATTTTGCTTTTTTTTCTGTATATACTTCTTTATGTAAATGGTCATCTCTCTAGATCAAAAGTAAACTTTTAAAAAAAAAGGAATTGCTTCCTGTTTATCTTTGTATCTCCAGTTCCCAGCACAGTACCTGGAAGAGTGTAGGGTTTAATGTATGAGGAGACTGAGGCCCAGAAAGATTCAATGGTTTGCCCAAGGTTAGGATTTAAAGTCATATTTCTCTTATGGCACACCCACCATTCTTCCCAATCTAGTCTAACTCTGATTCCCCAGGACTAGAATCCTGATGTGCTGCTCCATGTGCGTTACTGCATCCATATAGTCATCCAGTCAAATCATTGAAATCAACAGAATTGCTTTATTGTACAGTTCACTTAAAATTTTAATTTTGTAACCCTTAAAGATATTTTGTAACCCTTAAAGATATGAAGGGGGCAACAAAGTTAAATGGAAAAATTAGAAGTGAATGGTTGTTTGTATATTTCTTTCAGAAAAACTTTTTTGGGTTTTGTCTTCCCATTCAGGTTTGCATGTATTGCTAAGCAAAAGTGAAGTGGCATATAAATTTCCAGAACTACTTCCTCTGGTAAGTGGTACTGAAATTTAAAGCAAATTCCTTTTTCTGTAGCATTCATATTATCTTTGAAGTCCCAAATACTTTATCTTTAAAAGCAAATTTTTAAAAATTGTACTTAGTCCAAAATTTCCCTGCCCATCTGCTCTTGTTAATACAGAACATTAGCTAAGATTTTTTGTGTCTTTTTTATTTGCAGAGTGAACTCAGTCCACCCATGTTGATAGAGCACCCCCTTCGATGCCTTGTTCTATGTGCCCAAGTGCATGCAGGAATGTGGAGAAGAAATGGATTCTCTCTTGTTAATCAGGTTAGTACTTCAGATTTGGGGGGACAGTTTTACTACATTTCCCAGCCTTTAACCATAGATGCAGAGATAATGCATAGGCAGTGCAGTGGCTGGAGTGAGAGGGCATTGATTAAAAGTTAAGAGTATAATGGATAGAGATAGAGTATAGGGGTTATAGGGCTAGCCCTGGAGTCAGGAGGACTTGAGTTTAAACCCAGCATCAGATACGGGTTTTGTGACCTTGGGCAAGACACTTAGCTTCTCTGTGTTTCAATTTTCTTATCTGCAAAGTGGGGATAATTATACCATTTAATTCTCAGTATCGTTATGAAAATAAAATGAAATAATATTTGTAAAGAACTTTATAGGATTAAAAATGCTATCTAAACAATGTAATTATTAACTACCATAGTTTTTATGGTACTTAATCATTGATTTAAAAGCTACAATAGAAAAGAAGAAAGAAAAAACACAAATTTAATCATAGAACTCAAAAGTTCTCATAATCTATCCTTGTTAGATGTATAAGAAACACAGTGTCAAAAGTAGAAAAGGAAAACAATGATCTAGATTTCATTGTCAAATTCAGCCAAAAGCTGTTATAGTACTAAAACTTGAGCTTTAACTATTGTCAAATTTTACTTAGTCTAGATTGAGTTTGGGGCTCTTTTTTTTTTTCATAACTTTTGACCTTATTTTTTACTAGAACACAAGCTAGAAAAAGAAGAATTATGATTACAGGGATGGACATAGGAGCCTTATTCTGCTGGCATTCTTAGAAATACTACTTAAACTTATCTCTCACATCATGAGGGAAATTGGTCCTAGAACAGGAAGCAGTATGATGTATAGGTATGGGAAATGGATTTAGAATCAAAAAAAAAAAAACAAAAAAAACTGGTCACCCTGATGTTTACTATCCTGTATGAGCTTAGAAGAGAATTTCTTCCCTTTTCTAAGTCTCAGTTTTCTTATCTGTCCTTATTCTTCTAAATGATATATAAGGGTCCTTTGAACTCTTCGTCCTAGCACATTGCTATGTCATGACATTTCAGGTCATATCCCATCCATAACTTCTCTTCCTATGTGATGCTCCTCCATATTTCCTCCTTTAAGTTCTCTAAGGTTTTTGCAATACTTTTGAGGCCTTTCTCTTGATCTCTTAACCCTTCATGAATAAATTGAGGAATCAAGTTATCCATTTATCATCTCTGGTTTTTGCTGTATGGCAACACACTTGGAACAATACATTTCCTGGAAAATTCCTTTTTCAGTTTTGCACAGTAAATACCCAACACAAAGAGGAATTCATTCAAAGGGTTTTAAATGTAGAATTAATTCTGACATCCTCATTTTACATATTGAAGAAACTGAGGCCCAGAGAAGGGAAATGATTTGCCTGGGGTTATATATACAGTTAGTTGATATCTGAAGTGGGATTCACACCCAAGTATTCCCTTTTCCAAGACTAGCATAATTCATGATTCCTTATGGCTAGTGAGGTCTCCCATTTATGAATGGTATTCTATCAATGGTATCAAACCCCAAACATAGCAGAAACTTCTGGAAGAGAACAGTAACAGCTCAAAAAAATTTACTATGGCCTTCCCCCCAAGAAAGATCAGGACAACCTAAAGAAGTTTACATTAGATATGTCTATACATGTTATTTTATGTGTATTTGTATGGATGTACAGGTATTTAAGTATGTATATGTAAATGCATGTTAGTGTGCATATACTGGACAAATAGTACACATAGACAGTTAATTAGGCCCAAGACCAAACGAAGAAGAAGAGCCTGGGTTGCTTTCAGAAAACTTCAAAGATTTTATACTGCTTCTTTGAAAACAAGGAGCAGACCTGAAATATAGCAGTCTACAAAGAATTAAAAATATATCACAGAGAGTTGTGATAGAGAGGTACATGATAGATATGAGCAAACTGAAACCTATGACTAGTGAAGACTTTTGGAAAAGAATAGGAGTAAAAGATATTCTCAAAGAGATGTATGACTGGAAGAGAAACTGGGTTCATCCTATGTCAATATTGAGGGACAGCAAGGATAGCAAAAGAACAGGTAGAGTATGCCATCATTATCTTTGCAATGTCAGAGAAAACAGGGAAGGCCTCCAGGAGATTAAGTAGATATCCTATGGAAGAATTAGAGAAAACAAATAATAGTGGCATTCACTAGGTAAGCATGGATAACTTATCACCTACATCATTGAAGGGTCTATCCTAATTGATGAGATGATGGATTTGAGTATCTTTTACATAGCTGTTTATGCAGGAATAATATGCCATTTTTTTTTTTAATTTTTATTTTATTTGAATAACATATGTGTGGGTAATTCTTCAACAATAACCCTTACATAGCTTTCCGTTACAAATTTTTCCCCCCAACTCCCCACCCCTCCCCTAGATGGCAGGATATCCACTACATGTTAATTATGTTAAAATATTGGCAAATCGAATATATGTATACATATTTCCAAACTTATCATTGGTGTGCAAGAAAAATCTTATCTACACGAACGATATATCAGATAAAGGAAACATAATGTAAGCAAACATCAATCAAGGAGTATGAGAATGTTATGTTGTGGTCCACATTTCGCATCCCTCTCTCTGGGTGTATATGGCTTTCTTCAGTGAACAATTGGAGGTGGTTTGAAACATTTCATTGTTGAAGAGAGTCATGTCCATCAGAATTGATCGTCATATAGTACTGTTGTTGCTGTGTATAATGATCTCCTGGTTCTGCTCATTTCACTCAGCATCAGTTCATGTAAGTCTCTCCAGGCCTCTCTGAAATCATCTTGCTGGTCATTTCTTACAGAACAATAATATTCCATAACATTCATATACCATAATTTATTCAGCCATTCTCCAACTGAAGGGCATCTATTCAATTTCCAGTTTCTAGCCACTACAAAAAGGGCTGCCACAAACATTCTTGCACATGTGGGGCCTTTTCCTTCCTTTATGATTTCTTTGGGATATAAGCCCAATAGAAATGCTGCTGGGTCAAAGGGTATGCACAGTTTGATAACTTTTTGAGCATAGCTCCAAATTGTTCTCCAGAATGGCTGTATCCGTTCACAGCTCCACCAACAATGCATCAGTGTCCCAGCCTTCCCACAACCCCTCCAACATTCATCATTAATTTTTCCTGTCATTTTAGCCAATCTGACAGGTGTGAAGTGGTATCTCAGGGTTGTCTTGATTTGCATTTCTCTGATCAATAGTGATTTGGAGCACCTTTTCATATGACTATAAATAGTTTTAATTTCATCCTCTGAAAATTGTCTGTTCATATCCTTTGACCATTTATTGATTGGAGAATGGCTTGAATTTTTATAAATATGAGACAATTCTCTATATATTTTAGAGATGAGACCTTTATCAGAACCCTTAAATGTAAAGATGATTTCCCAGTTTATTGCTTCCCTCCTAATCTTGTCTGCATTGATTTTGTTTGTACAAAAACTTTTTAATTTAATATAGTCAAAGTTATCTATCTGGTTTTCAATTAAAAGTTCCAGTTCTTCTTTGGACATAAATTTATTCCATCTCCACAGGTCTGAGAGGTAAACTATAATATGCCATTTTTTAAAAGCTTTTTATTTGCATAACATATGTATGGGTAGTTCCTCAACATTGATCCTTACAAAGCTTTCCATTACAAATTTTCCCCCCTAGTCCCCTCCCCTCCTCTAGATGGCAGGAAGTCCACTACATGTTAATTATATTAAAATACTTGACAAGTGGATTATATGTATACATATTTCCATACTTATCTTGCTGTGCAAGAACAATCGTATCTACATGAACAAAAAGTATCTGAGAAAGGAAACCCAATGCAAACAAACATCTTTAGAGATCATGGAAATGATATGTTGTGGTCCACATTTCATATTCCTCTCTCTGGGTGTATATGGCTTTCTTCACTGAACAGTTGGAAGTGGTTTGAAACATTTCATTGTTGAAGAGAGCCATGACCATCAGAATTGATCATCATATAGTATTGTTGTTGCGGTGTATAATGATCTCCTGGTTCTGCTCATTTTGCTCAGCATCAGTTCATGCAAGTCTCTCCAGGCCTCTCTGAAGTCGTCCTGCTGGTCGTTTCTTACAGAACAAAAATATTCCATAACATTCATATACCATAATTTGTTCAGCCATTCTCCAATTGATGGCCATCTATTCAGTTTCCAGTTTCTAGCTACTACAAAAAGGGCTGCCACAAACATTCTTAATATGCCATATTTGTAATATGCCACAGCCTATTTAGTTCTACCATCTGTCTGTCTATGCTGTCTGAGTCTTTTATACTTTTGATTCTTCAGAGATTATGATGTTCCATGATTTTCAACAATATCATATATCCATAGATTATTAGTGCTTACAAGGTAGAATTTTTTTTAGTGGAGTACCTTCAAATTGTTAAATATATTGCATATTTTCTCAAATGCATTCTAGCCTACTCTGCTTCTCCCATTTAATTTTGGGACCAGCTTATAACTGTTAATCAGAAAATTGTCTAAAGCATGCAGCACACCTTGATTCATAGAATATAGAATTACTCTCATTATTCTGTAGCTTCACATATTTGACAGATTGATCAAAAAGGCTATTGCCCTCAGGCCAATTTCAATAGACTTGTGATGGAGAGAGCCATTTATATCCAGAGAAAGGACTATGAGGATTGAATGTGGATCACAATATAGTATTTTCACTTTTTGTTATTGTTGTTTGCTTACTTGTTTTTTTCTTTCTCATTTTTTCCCCTTTTGATCTGATTTTTCTTGTGCAACATGATAAATGTGGAAATATGTTTAGAAGAATTGCACATGTTTAACCTAAATTGGATTACTTGCTGTTTAGGGGATGTGGGGAGGAAAGGAGAAAAATTTGAACCCAAGTATTTGCAAGAATGACTGTTGAAAACTATCTTTGCAAGTATTTTATCTTTGCATGTATTTTGAAAAATAAAAAGTTATAAACAAATTTTTAAAAGGTTATCATTTATAGTGTATTAAAATGTTTTGATACAAATAAAAGACAAATTACTTAGGAAAGTTGATGTGTATTATATTGTTTTGGTTTTTTTTTTTAACAGATTTATTACTACCATAATGTGAAATGCAGACGTGAGATGTTTGACAAGGATATAGTAATGCTTCAGGTAATGAGACTAAGATGCCTAGTTTAACACAGAGATTTTTTTTTTTATTGGTGTTATTACAGCAGAAAAAAAATTTGTTTAAATACTATGGAAGAGAATAAGGATGATAGCATGAAAATAAAAAGTAATAACACTATTAATATCCAGAAAAAAAATCAAAGAGAAATAAAATATTTGATCAAAATTATATAAAAACTATAGATTGCTTCAGAACTTACAAAGATGCAATTAAAAAAAACTGAAGAGATACTTGAAAATAGTAGTTAAAAAGTTGTCACACATTGATGACGTATTCTTCACAAGCAAAAATGGAAAAATCCTTAATGCAGTATTATACTTTTATGAAGCTGCTGCTTTTAGTGATTTGTTGATGTAGAATTGCCATGCATTTTTTTAAAAAACATTTTTAAGGAGTAGCTAGATGACTCAGAGTTTTGGCTGTGGAATCAGGAGGACTTGAGTTCACATCTGGTCCCAGACACTTAATACTTCCTATGTGTGACCCTGGGACAAGTCACTTAACCATAATTGCCTCCCCCCCAAAAAAATGTATTTTTAAATTGTCCATGTGAGTCAGTTTTTTCAAACAATTTCAGTTGGTAAGAAATAGCTATAAAGGGTCAGGACTACACAACTTTCAGAAAATGTCCACAGCATTGGAAGGAGTCACGCACTCTGAAAATCAGCAACACGTCATCAATGAGTTTCCAAATCTTAACTTTAAACCTTTTCTCTTTTATTCCAACCTTTGTTTTAAACAGACAGGTGTATCCATGATGGATCCAAACCATTTCCTGATGATAATGCTTAGTCGGTTTGAACTTTATCAAATTTTCAGTACTCCTGATTATGGGAAAAGATTCAGCTCTGAAAATACCAATAAGGTAAGTAAGATGCAAGATTTTCCAAATATCTGTCATATCATTAATACATCTTTTATCAGGTCAGTAAAGATGGGAGATGGAATTTTAAATCCCTGAATGTTGCCCTATATTATCAGAATATGAAATATTATTTTTACATGATTAAATAGTAAATAACATGTATGGTCTGTTTCAATGACTTCTTATTGAAAAGATTCATAGTATTGCCAATTTTCTGGCCTCTCTCCTCCAACAAACTAACATCATATTGGGCAAAATTGTAATATTTAACAGGTATTTATTGAACACATTTTGTTATTTTGCAAAGTATTGTGCTAGTCTTTATGAAAGGTTTACAGGGCAGAAAAAACAGGGCTTTTTTTCTTAAATCTGTAATCGGGGGCAGCTAGGTGGCGCAGTGGATAGAGCACCAGCCCTGAAGTCAGGAGGACCTGAGCTCAAATTTGATCTCAGACACTTCCTAGCTGTGTGACCCTGGGCAAGTCACTTAACCCCAATTGCCTCAGCAAAAAACAAAAAAAATATATAAAAGAATAAATAAATACACGATAAAAAAAAAAAAGAAATCTGTAATTGAACTTTTAATCAGTACTACAATCCCAATATTTTATGGATGTTCTACCAAATATTCAAAGATAGTTTTACAGCATAGTAAAGCAATGTGATATATAGCTATTATTTTTGTTAACATTATATACTTTTCGAAAAATTCTAGGAAAAAATGGAAGTTGCTAAAGAAAGCTAAGTAAGCATGTAACCCATTTAAAAAATACATATTATCCATATCCCTCGAATTGTCCAGTGTTTCCCTCCCTCAAATCCTTCCCAAAGAGTCAACCCTTAATATAATAATAAAGAAGAAAAAAAAAAAAAGGTCAGCAAATCTACCCCTTAAATTAAACAAGTGCACAACGTTCTGCACCAGCACATTTCCATTTCTGCAAAGTATCTGGAGGAGGAATTCTTCTCATCTCTATTCTTTGGGACCACATTTCACATCAGTGTAATTTTGCAGTAACTGGCTTTTATTATTTTGTTATAATTGTTCTTTCCATTTTCATTGTGGTAATAATTGTGTTTACTGTTTTCTCCATTCTTCTCAGCAAAACCAATTCTTGAATAAATAAGAATTTAGTGAGAAGGAAAGGAAGTTGGGTGTGGTTATAAAATGTTTAAGGAGTGATTAAAAGGAGCTAAAGATAATGAAGATATAGATGAGTAATGGTATTAAATGGAGACCAAGGACAAGAGGGGATGAGTAAAGAGGAGATAAAAGAATGTAAGTTATCAGTAAGAATGGCAAGCAGAAAAAAAAAATTCTTCTGATGTGTTTTAGATGCATATTTAATGGAATGTCACTTATGAATAAAATACAGGCTGGTACCAGTTCAAAAAAAAAAGAAAACATCATATACTTTTCTTCCTCAAAGATAAATTTATTTCAAGTATAATATATTCCTTCAATACTAACTTGTATTTGGGAAAGGTAATTATTGTTACTATTTTATATTAATTCATTATATTTGTACTTAATATTGACTCCTTCCTTTGGAAGCATTTACTTATCCTGTTGTGCTTTGAAAAGATGATTTGCCATTTCATAATTTATCTTATTTACTGAACTAACCAGACTTATCCATCGAGGCTATGGTACTTCACCACCCTTAAGTGGTTCCTCTACACATAACCTTTCAGCTAGTGAGGAGAGACCGTTGTGGATTATGAAGGGATTCTTGCCCTTAGGCTGCCAGTCTGAAATGATTGAATCTACAGACAGTTCTTACAAATTCAACTTTATATAAAGAATTCTGAAAGAAATCCACTTCCAAAAAAACCACCTATGTTAGCTTTATAGTACTGTGCTCTCATTCTCTCTCTCCATGACTACTCCTTGGCTCAACATTCCATGGCCTCCCCACCTCAAAAAAAAAACAAACTTTGAAGTGACAGCAGAACAGATACTTGGAGAGACCAATACTGCCACTGCCACTGTAGAGCAGGGGCATGACTTTAGACCAGCAGGCTAAGAAAGGAGTCTTTTGCCCTGTTCCACCATGTATCTGGTCTATGAATGTATCTTCTGTTGGTCCATGCTACAGTACTGTGTATTTCTCTACCCTTGATCCCCACATATCACCCACTGTCTCCCAGCTATGTCTGTATGGCCCCCATATGTTCTTCCCCTCAGTTCTAGCCAGGCCCCTATATGGCTGGTGGTTGCTCCACTTGTTTCTCCTCTTGCTCTCATTTCTCTGTCTCTGGCCCCAATGTGTCCTTGAACTGTGTGCTAGACCTTCCCTTTATGGATATGTGGCTCCCTTCCTGCACCCTACCCTGTCCCCCTTCCCTATGTCCATGTGTATTCATATTACTTAGAAAATAGAAGTCTACAGAATAATCTGTTTGTACTTGTATTTGCTTATTTAGGCATAACTCTTATAAGTTTTCTTTTTTGTTCATTTTAAATATAAGTATAAACAAAATTCTAGTTTCTCAGGCCCACATTCTTAAAAAAATTTTTTTTGTTTTGGGTTTTTAGGGGGAATTGACTGTGGTATGAAATCAGAAGATATCAATAAAATTTACCAAACAAAAAAAAAATTTATTTGTTCTGCAAATTTAACCAAGTAGACCTTTAGGTTTTTTATTTATTAAAGTTAGGAGTAGCCTTATGCATTGTTTTGTGCTTTTGTTATTTTGAAATTTCTGGATTGGTTGAAGTTGGTTGAAGGAGGATTTCCACTGAAGAATATGGTGAAGGAATTGCAAAGTTGGATTCAGAGGGTTTTTGAATTGTGAAAGAGATCTGAGATTGAATTTTGTGGAGTGAAAATTCAAGAGGACTTAGGCTAAAAGAGAAGGGGCAAAATCAGGAGAGAGACTTGAGAAAGAAAGGTAGAAAGATGGAACAAGTTGGGTATATCTTTTGAAGAGCATATGAAGTAAGGAGATTGACAGCGCCTGAATTGGGTTCCAACAAATATCCGCCAAGCTAGCCATATGAGCTTCTAGCAAGAACAATAAAGGACTGAGGTTCTTGCTTCCAGAATGTAGAGAGAGCAGGATGAATTTTGTAATGACCTGAAGAGCATGTGTAACATTTCCTTATGTTAGATAATCAGTCAATCATTATCTATGCTCAAATGCACAGTAGTTTCCCTCCTAGAAAGAAGTTAAGCATTAGAAGAATAATTCTCTGCTTTCTGTGTTATCAAGGAGAATGAAATACTTCATTTAAAAAAAAAAAAAAAAGAAGGATCTTAAAAAGCAGAGAGTAATCCTCATCTGTCAGAAATTTGAAGCAGTGAGGGAAGAAAATTCCTGAACATGTGAGGCTCTTCCCTTGATGGTGGAAGCTGAAGTCTCTATAGAAGAAACAGCTTTCACATTATTCTAAGAATGCAGGTAGGAAGCCTCAGGAAGCATGAAGGGACTGGCCATCCAATAAGGGTGAAGAGAAAATATTAATAGGTTTTTGGGGACCTTCTACCAAGGAATACTAAAGCAGCTGTTTATTGACATATTAACAGTAGAAAAGTCAGCTTTAATTCTAGCATCTGGACAGTGTTTTGAAAACCTTGAAAGATTTATGAAATTTGATGAATGTTATCTACTTTTGGTTATCTTCATGATCACAAGTGATAATGGTAGGAGGAATGTTGAAAGCATTCATCAGGAATGTGAAGTATTGGGGAAGATACTGAACATTTTTAGATAATAATAATAATTAATATTTTATGGCACTTTTCAGAGTACTTAACAAATATTTCATTTTGTCTTCACTACATTTGGTAGATAAGTGCTATTATTAACCCCATTTTACAGATGAGGAAACTGAAACTGAGATGGGCTAAATCACTTGTCCTAGATCACACAACTCGTGTGTGACAAAAGTTTTGACCTCGTTTTCTTGATTCCAGTTCTAGCTCTTTGTCAACTATACCACCTAGATAACGTCATATTTTCATCACTTATGCCAGTCAAAACCAGAAACTTCAGAAGAAAAAGGGCAAAAATTGATAAGAAAATGGTACCTAAGAATAGAATTTGGATTTCTGAATTATGTACACATAGTTAAAACATGTGATGATCTCCTAGTCAGGCATGGAATGTACCTAAAAGGGTAGGCGGGGTTGCCTGGAGTTTTAGAAAGCTTTAGAAAAGCTTCGTATGAGAGAAGGGGAAAACTGCCTGTGTATATCTACTAAACTAGACACTATAGAGAGTAACTACAATGTAGAAAGAATATCAATAGAGAGAAATCTAGAAATTGACAGGAGACAAAATAAAAGAAAGGAGCTATCAATAAAAAGCCATGATTTCAAATGCCTAGACACAAATGCATGTGATATAAATAAGAAGATAGCAATCCTAATGCAAGGGAGAAAATTTTTCCTCACATAGATACCACTGGAACAGGGCTTCTTAAACTTTTTCCACTCACAATCCCTTTTTGCCCAAGAAATTTTTGTGTGACCCTGGGTATATATGTGTATAAAATAGATATACAAATCAAACTGATAATAAATCATAATTTCACAACCCCTGTATTCAATTACAGTACCCCATCTGAGCTCACAATTTAAAAAGCTAGATAGACCACATGACTAGATTATGTCTCTAGAAGGGAATATCTTAAGTTCAGGGAACAGAAATACAGAGAGAGCAGTGAAGGGAGTAATAGCAAATATTGAGAAAATACACTTACTTGGAAAAAAAAAAAACCTAGGAAATAGAATGAAGAGAACAATGGTAGAGAACTCCAGTCTTATGTTTCTAGCTCCCTACTTAGATAGCAAAGAAGTATTTCAAACTTGGTATGTCCAAACAAACATTTATGTCCCCTAAAAACATTTGTTATTCAGTCATTTGAATCATACCTGATTTTGATCTATTTGGGGTTTTCTTGGCAAATATACTGGAGTAGTTTGCCATGTCCTTCTCTGGCTTATTTAATCAATGAGGAAACTGAGGCAAACAAGCTTAAGTGACTTACCCACAGTCATACAACTAGTAAACATCTGTGACTGAACTCGAGTCTTCCTGACTCCAGAACAGGCATTCTATTTGCTGAGCCACCTATCTGTTCCCATGCCAGATGCCAAAAAACTTACCTCCTCTAAATATCTCAATTTCTGTGTCACTCTCCTGCTTAAGAAATTTCATTGGTTTCCTGTTGCCTGGGACAGAAACAAACAAAAACAAATGTTTTTGCCTGGGAATTAAAGCCCTTAATAATTTAGCTCCAGTTTATCTTTTCTAGACTGCACTTTATTTCTGCTTATGCATCCTATAATCCTGCCAAACTGGGCTGCTTGTTATTCCCCAAACACAGTATTCTGCTTTCTGCTTTATTGCTTTATAGATCTAGAGCTCAGAAGCCAATTAGTTAACTAAATCCCTCATTTATAGAGTCCTAGCTGCCTACAAAGCATACCATAGGTACCTACATCTCCTCTTGGAAGCCTTTCTTTCTTTTCCAGTTGTTAGTGCTCTCCTATAAAAATTACTTTTAATTTACTTGGTATTTTATAAATACTTAATTGCATATATATTGTTTCCCCACAGTATAATGTAAATGAGGGCAGTGATATTGTTTAGGTTTTGTCTTTGCATGCCCAGCACCTAGCATAGTATATGAAACATATAAAATGCTAAATAAATGCTTGTTGAATTGAAGATTTATGGTTACAGAAACAGAAAAAAATATATATAGCACCAGATTATATAGAAGATCTCTTAGAAAAAGAGAAAGATGAGGAGTTGGAAAAACAGATAGGCACATAGGGGACTTTATATGATTGTTTGCTAGAGTTCTCCCTGGAAAAAACAGTAGCTAAAAACATTTTTATCTTAACAATCTTAACAAAATCTTAACAATAGTTTCATCCTTCAAAAAGTGGGACCATCAAAAAGATAAACTTTTGTTTTGCAACTAATTCTCCTCAAAAGGGACTGATCTAGTTGCTGAGAACTTGTCAAGAAGTGATTACTAGATTTTAGAATTTGTTATAAATGAAGTAAACATACATATAGTATCATGGGCTTCATAAATTTTAGGAGAGCAAATTGCAAAGACTTTAGAGAAATGATGCCCTGGTCTAAAATTCTGCAGGAGAATTAGTTGTCTAAAGAATCCATAGTGGGTGCATAGAAAACTCATTAATCAGATTTTAAAGATACCTCAAGAGAAAATGAATATACAGGTATTCCAGAGTCCATTCAGAATAGGACACTGTGAGTTGAACCAGGCAAGAAAAAGAAAGGGTGTATTGTTGGGTTGTTATTGTTTTTCATTTTTAAGCTTCATTGTAGAGAAGAAAATCAAATGCAGAGAGGATTGTAGTTGAAAAGAGGGGAAGAGGTAGTGAAATAGAAGAATGGTATTAGTGGGAAACAAAAAGAATAACTGTTGAACTCTTTTTTTGCTTCTATGTTCTCTGACAAGAGAGTTGGACAGCACAAAAATAGCCAAAAGGGAGTTAAACTTCAGCATTAATAAAGATGCTAATAAGAAAGCAATCAACTGCTCCTAATAAGTACAAGTCAGCAGACCATTCAAACTACATTTCAGGGAATGAAGGACTTGATAGATGATTGTTGAGACTTTGTGAGTATTTGTCAGTGTTCTTTAAAGGCTGGTGGAGATAGATACAGGACAGAGGAAAGAAAAAGGTAACCAATTTCCAAATCTGGGGGAAAGATCAATAACCTTAGTATTTCTGGCTAAATTCTCAAACATATTAACATATTGGTGACCATCTAGAAAAGAAGGAGTAACCACAGAGTTAGGGTAACTTTATCAAAAAACTAGTTATGGCATACTACCCTTATTTCTTTTTTTGACAGAGCATCTAGACTAGACCAAGAAAACATCATAGATGTAATTTACTTAGATTTTAACCAAGAATTTAACAAAATTTTTCTTAGCATTCTTGTAGGAAAAGTAGAGAAGACTGGATTAGACAATAGCTGTACATGGATTTGTTCTTGGTTGAATGAAGAGTAATTATTGGTTCAGTATTAGCTTGGAGTCCCTCAGGGATCTGTCCTTAGTATAGTACCATCTTACTGTTTATTTTTTAGGTGACTTGGATAAATCCATAAGTAAATGATCCTTCTGCAGTGCTAGAAGATTTACCCAACACCTTACAAATATTATCTCATTGGATACCCATAATAATCCTTTGAGGTATGACCTAAATCAACATAGTCAAATGGGACAAATGAAAAAACTGAAATAGGTCGCGTTACTTTAGTTAGTATTAGCTTTGTTGAGAGAAAAAGAATTGGAACTCCAAACTTCGTGATAATTTTTTCTACTGTACCATGCTGTTATTAACAATATACTTCTCAAATTTGTAGATTACACAAAGCTAATAAATTAAGTGCCTTAGAATATTGGACTGAATCAAATCAGATGAAATTTTTAAAGGATTAGATATAAAGTTTTACATTACTTTCAGAAAATCAATTTTACAAATCATACTGATGGCAGAGCTAGGGAGGAATGTCAGAAAACGAACTGGAATTAGAGGCAGAACTAAGATGGTGAAATAGAGGGAGCATTCATTTCAAGCTTTTCCAACATTCCTCTCAAAACAACTTAAAAGTAACTGACTTCAAGGGAATAGGTTCCTCCTCTGGGTAAGGACCAGAGTGTAGATCAGGAGAGGAGTGATGATAACTTCTACTATGATCAGACCACTTTGGAAGCCCTAAAATCAAACTCTGGAGCAGTATGAACAACAAAAAGTAAATGAGAGACTTTTCCAGTCAAAGACAGCTTAGATGATCAGAAAGTGAGGTCTGTGACAGTGGAGTAGGACCTGGCCTGCAGCAGAGCATGGCAACAACACCAGCTGTGGACCTTGAAAGTGGCAATGATAACAGCAGCAACAGTTTCAGAAGCTCTCATCACCCAGAAGATAGTAAAAGGATTGAAAAAGATTTACAAGATACTCTTGAGAGAGTACTAGGCACAAGACTAGCACCTGTTTAGCAACTGTATTATCCATTACTCAGGACCCTAATTGCAGTTTCAGAGCAGTTCCAAGGTCCCTAGTTCCAAGTCTCAGTTCCATGGCAGAAAAAGGGGTGCTTCTGACTTCAAGGGAATAGGTTCCTCATCTGGATAAGGACCAGAGTGCAGATCAGGAGAGCAATGATGACACCTTTACTCTGATCATACCACTTTGGAAGCCCTAATAACTTATAGACTCCCCCAGAATTATCTGTATAAAGAGTAGGGTGAAAAGTCTGAAATTTGATATAGTGATGGTTCCTGTCACCCACTCCAGGTGAAGAACCCGACCATCAAAAGCTACTATGATGACAAGGAAGCTTAAGATACAAACTCTTAAGACAACAATGTGAAAACATCAAAGATCAAAGCCTTAAGCCAAAAAGAATTCATGGGAAAAGCCAAAGAGATATTTTTAAAAGAGAAAAAACAATAGTGGTAGAGGGAAATTGGAGAAAGAAGTAAGAGCAATGCAAGAAAATTATAAAAAGAGAATTACAGGTTAGTAAAAGAGGCTCAAAAAATTGTGAAGAAAATAGTACCTTAAAAACAGAATGGACTAAATGGTGTAAAAAAACCCTATAATAATAATAAATATAAATAAAAGAATAATAATTCCTTAAAATTAGAATTGAGTAAAGTAGATTCCACAAGAGAACAAGAAATAATAAAACAAAATCAAAAGAATGAAAAAAATATTTCACTCTCATCTGACCTAAATATAAATTCTGTTGGGATTATAAATCTGTCTCGCTCAACAGGGAAGTAGGAAGAAAAGAGGGGAATGATTAGAGGGAGGGCAGGAGGGTGATTAGAAGCAAAAAACGGGCTTTTGAATACCAAAATAAAATCAAAATGGATACATGATTTAGATATAAAGAATAAAATGAAAAGTAAATTAGGGGAGCATAGAAAAAAGTAACTATTAGATCTGTGAATAAGGGGAGCTTTTATAACCAAGCAAGAGCTAGAAAAAGGTCATGGAAAATAAAATGGATAATTTTTATTATATGAAACTTAAGTTTTCTTTCAAACAAAGCCAATATAGCCAGAATGAGGAAGAAAGCAGGATCTGGGCAAGGAGGGAATGGGGAGGGAGAGGGGAAGGAACCTTTATAAAAAGTGCCTTATTTCTGATAAAGGCCTTATTTCTCAAATAAGTAGGGATCTAAACCAAATTTATAAAAAATAAAAACCATTTCCCAATTGAAGGATATAAACAAGCAATGTTGAAAGAAGAAATCATAGCTATCAATAGTCATATGGAAAAAATATTTAAATATGAATAATTAGGAAAATGCCAATTAAAACAACTTCTGAGATACTACCTCATATCTATCAAATTGGCTACGATGACAAACAAAGGAAAATGACAAATGTTAGAGGAGATGTGGAAAAATAGGGGGTAGGTACACTAAGGCATTGTTGGGGGAGTTGTGAATTGATCCAACCATTTTGAAAAACAATTTGGGACTATGCCCAAAGGGTGATAAAATTGTACAGACTCTTAACAGATGTGTACTACAAAGAGATTTCCCACTACCACCAAAATAATAATAATAATAATTAAAATTAAAAGGATGTATGTATACAAAAATATTTATTGCAGCTCTTTTTGTGGTATCAAGAATTGGAAACCTAGGGGCTGTCCATCAGTTTGGAGAATGGCTAAACAAGTTGTGGTATATGATTGTGATGGAATAATATTATATTATAAGAAGTAATGAGAAGAATGAATGGGTGAAAGAGCAAATCATAGACACAATCAATAATTTCATCCAGGAGAATGACAAATAAGGAGACAACATACCAAAATCTGTGGGATACGGCCAAAGCGGTTATAAGGGGCAACTTTATATCTTTAGATGCTTACTTGCATAAAATAGAGAAAGAAAACATCAACGAATTGGGCTTATTATTAAAAAAAAAACTAGAAAAAGAACAAATTAAAAACCCTCAATTAAATACCAAATTGGAAATTGTAAAAATAAAAGGAGAAATTAATAAAATTGAAAATAAGAAAACTATTGAATTAATAAATAAAACTAAGAGTTGGTTCTACGAAAAAACCAACAAAATAGATAAGCCTTTAGTTAATTTGATAAGAAAAATGAAAGAGGAAAATCAAATTGTTAGTCTCAAGAATAAGGGAGAACTTTCCTCCAATGAAGAGGAAATTAGAGCAATAATTAGGAGTTACTTTGCCCAACTTTATGCCAGTAAGTTTGATAATCTAAATGAAATGGAGGAATATCTACAAAAATATAGATTGCCCAAGTTAACAGAAGAGGATATAAATTATTTAAACAGCCCCATATTAGAAAAAGAAATAGAACAAGCTATTAACCAAATCCCTAAGAAAAAATCTCCAGGGCCAGATGCATTTACATGTGAATTCTGCCAGATATTCAAAGAACTATTAATTCCAATACTATACAAACTATTTGAGAAAATAGGGACGGAAGGTATACTGCCAAAATCCTTCTATGAGACCGATATGGTGCTGATAGCTAAACCAGGTAGGGTGAAAACAGAGAAAGAAAACTATAGACCAATTTCCCTAATGAATATTGATGCAAAAATTTTAAATAAGAGATTAGCACTGAGATTACAGAAAGTCATCCCCAGGATAGTATACTATGACCAAGTAGGATTTATACCAGGGATGCAGAGCAGGTTCAATATTAGGAAAACTATCAGCATAATTAATTATATTAATAACCAAACTAACAAAAACCATATGATTATCTCAATAGATGCAGAAAAAGCATTTGATAAAATCCAACACCCTTTCCTATTAAAAACACTAGAGAGTATAGGAATAAATGGGCTTTTCCTTAAAATGATCAGTAGCATCTATTTAAAACCATCAGCAAGCATCATATGTAATGGAGACAAACTAAAACCATTCCCAATAAGATCAGGAGTGAAACAAGGCTGCCCACTGTCACCATTACTATTTAATATTGTATTAGAAATGTTAGCTTTAGCAATAAGAGAAGAAAAAGAGATAAAAGGAATCAGAGTAGGTAATGAAGAAACCAAATTATCACTCTTTGCAGATGACATGATGGTATGCTTAGAGAACCCTAGAGACTCAACTAAAAAACTACTAGAAACAATTCACAACTTTAGCAAAGTTGCAGGATTCAAAATTAATCCACATAAATCATCAGCATTTTTATATATTACCAACAAAGTCCAGCAGAAAGAGATAAAAAGAAATTCCATTCCAAATAACAGATGATAGGATAAAATATTTGGGAATCTATCTGCCAAGGAAAAGTCAGAAACTATATGAACTAAACTACAAAACACTTTCCATACAAATAAAATCAGACCTAATCAATTGGAAAAATATTAAGTGCTCATGGGTAGGCAGAGCGAACATAATAAAAATGACAATACTACCCAAACTAATCTACTTATTTAGTGCCATCCCAATCAAACTCCCAAGAAATTATTTTACAGATCTAGAAAAAATAGTAGCAAAGTTCATTTGGAAGAACAAAAGGTCAAGGATTTCAAGGGGATTAATGAAAAAAAAAGGCAGATGAAGGCGGCCTTGCTGTACCAGATCTAAAACTATATTATAAAGCAGCGGTCCTCAAAACCGTTTGGTACTGGCTAAGAAATAGAGCAGTCGATCAGTGGCACAGGATTGGTTATCAGGACAATCTAGGCAATAACCTTAACAATCTAGTGTTTGATAAACCCAAAGACCCCAGTTTTTGGGATAAGCACTCACTTTTCAGCAAAAACTGCTGGGAAAATTGGAAACTAGTGTGGAAGAAATTAGGGCTTGACCCATACCTAACACTACATACCAGGATAAGATCTAAATGGGTTCATGATCTGGATATAAAGAGTGAGTGACTTTGTAAGCAAGTTAGAGGAACATAATATAGTTTACTTCTCAGACCTGTGGAGATGGAATAAATTTATGTCCAAAGAAGACCTGGAACTCCTAATTGAACACCAGATGGATAATTTTGATTATATTAAGTTAAAAAGTTTCTGTACAAATAAAACTAATGCAGACAAGATTAGGAGGGAAACATCAAATTGGGGAATCATCTTTACATTTAATGGTTCTGATAAAGGTCCCATTTCTAAAATATATAAAGAATTGTCTCATATTTATAAGAATTCAAGCCACTCTTCAATAGATAAGTGTTCAGGGGATATGAACAGACAATTTTCAGATGATGAAATTAAAACCATCTCTAGTCATATGAAAAGTTGCTCCAAATCACTATTGATCAGAGAAATGCAAATTAAGACAACTCTGAGATACCACTACACACCTGTCAGATTGGCTAAAATGACAGGAAAAGATAACAATGAATGTTGGAGGGGATGTGGGAGGGCTGGGACACTAATACATTGTTGGTGGAACTGTGAACGGATCCAACCATTCTGGAGAACAATTTGGAGCTATGCTCAAAAAGTTATCAAACTGTGCATACCCTTTGACCCAGCAGTGTTTCTACTGGGCTTATATCCCAAAGAGATCTTAGAGGAGGGAAAGGGACCCACATGTGCAAGAATGTTTGTGGCAGCCATTTTGGTAGTGTCTAGAAACTGGAAACTGAAGGGATGCCCATCAATTGGAGAGTGGCTGAATAAATTATGGTATATGAATGTTATGGAATATTATTGCTCTGTAAGAAACGACCAGCAGGACAATTTCAGAGAGGCCTGGAGAGACTTGCATGAACTGATGCTGAGTGAAACGAGCAGAACCAGGAGATCATCATACACAACAACAACAACAACAGTATTACATGATGATCAATTCTGATGGACATGGCTCTCTGCAACAAAGAATTGTCTCAAACCAGTTCCAATTGTTCACTGAAGAAAACCCTATATACCCAGAGAGAGAGATATGAAATATGGACCACAACATAACATTTTCATGCTCTCTATTGATATTTGCTTGCATTGTGTTGCCTTTCTCTAATTTTCTTTTTTTTTTCTTGTAGATAGGATTTTTCTTGCATAACTTGTCAAGTATTTTAACATTATTAACATGTAGTGGACTTCCTGCCATCTAGGGTAGGGGAGGGGACTGGGGGTAAAATTTGTAATGGAAAGCTTTGTAAAGATCAATGCTGGGGAACTACCCATACATATGTTATACAAATAAAAAGCTTTAATAAAAAAAAAAAAGAAGTAATGAGGGGGGTGAATTCAAAACCACCTGGAAAGAGTTATATGAACTGATGTAGAATGAAAGTGAACAGAACCAAGATAACATTGTATATAATAACAACAATATTGTAATACTGACCAGCTGAAAGACTTGGCCAGTCTGATCACTAATATGATAGAATAATTCCAAAGAGACTCGTGATAAAAAAAAAAAAAATGCTCTCTCTCTCCATAGAGAGAATTGATGAGCTCCAAGTACAGATTGAAGTATTTTTTTTCCCTTGCTCCTTCCTTTTTTATGCAACCTGGCTAATATGGAAATTTTTTTTGCATGATTTCTTATGTATAATAGGTATCGTGTTGCTTACCTTTTCAGTGAATGTAGTAGGGACAAGAGAGAGGGAGAGAATTTGAACTTAGTATAAAAAAAAGAAAAGTTAAAAAAAAACCAGAAATCTGGGATTACAACCTTAACATGAAGTAGTACAATATAACAACCAAAAAAGCTCACATGATGTCACCTATGTTAAGAACGGTCTAGTGTCTGGGAAGAATGGTCCTTATGTGATGTTCCCTTAGACAATATTTAGAATATTAGGTTCAGTTCTGAGCACTGCTTGTAGAGAGGAACATTGATGAATTGGAGAGTATTCAAATTATGGCAGCACACTCTGCCCGAGGGCAGATCTTGAAGCATTGTGCCATATGCGGTTTGTTTGAAGAAAATCGGGATGTTAAACCTAAAGGAAAAAAAAAAAAAAAGATGTAGAGGGGAGGATATGATTAATTATTTTTAAGTATTTGAAAGGCCATCAAATAAAAAAGGAATTAGACTTAATATTCTTTGTTCCACAGGATAAAATCAAGAGCACTAGGTAGCCTGATATAAGGGAGAAATTTCCTAGCAACTAAAGATTTCCTACAGTGAATTAGATTACTTCTTAATATAGTGGGTTCTTTTCTTAATAGAAGCCTCAAACAATTATTTGAAGTAGTACAATATATTACTTTTACTCTGTGTTTTAAGAATACAGATATTCTTAATCAGGATTGATTTAGATTAGGTAGCATTTAACATTCTCCATGACTCTCAGAGTCTATGCACTATCAGACGGTGTTTAAGCATAGTGAAATAAAACAGATGCCGTTGTAATGCTTCCACAATAATACGAGGTCAAGGGATCCTAATTATATTTTTTCATTTAACTATCCCCATCATTCTTTATTCACATTTTTTAAACAGGTACCAAAGCAGATAGGAGTTTTATGTGGAATTTGTCTGAATCTTGCAGAATAATCAGTGCCAAGTAAAATTGGCAGTTTAATTTTGTGAACAGTATGAGATGTTGGATTCATTTATTAAAGAACACACATAAATGTCCACACATATGCACATACGTATACATATGAAATCGATTAATATACAACTTGATATTTGCTTACTATTTGAAAGCTTAAATGCATTATTTTCCTTTTGTCAGTAAACCATAAAGTATGCTTTTTCAAACTTTTGCCCTTTGTCTCTCCATCCCTTATTTATAATAGGATGTCGTTCAGCAAAATAATACTCTAATAGAAGAAATGTTGTACCTCATTATAATGCTTGTTGGTAAGTTTTTTAATCTATCACAATTATAAATTTGGGTGGGTCTTTCTGTTGCACATAGCTCAGAAATCCTAAAATACCTGGTGTGTTTCTGAAATTCATTTCATAGGAAAAGATAATTATCCCTCTTAATCCTTCTTTCCTTCATAGGTGTGATAGAGGATTTGTGAAAAATAGCTTCTTAGAGTATTATCAACCTAAGTGGTTCTAAGGTTTGAGAAGATTAAAGGAATAAATGGTAGCATACTAGAAAACATAATATTCAAAAGACCAGTGCATTACCATTGTTGCTGAGATTCCTGGGACGTGGTCCAAATGGTTTCTTTCCTCTTTAAGAAGCAAAAAAATTTTCTTGGCAGTGTTAAGGTTAATAATTTTAATTAACGAACTAAAGTTAGAAAAGTTTTTTTTATTTTTCCTTCCTTTTATCCTCTGCTTTTTCTTGTCTCCTGTCTTTCCCCTCATCTTGTGCTATTTTAGGTCCCCTATAACATCTCTATGTACCATAGAAAAAGAATTATAGTTCCTGCCACGGGGAGTGAAAAAGGGGAAAATGTGGCGAAACAAAGGTTTTTTTGATTGGTTTGCCAAGTAACAGGTGAAATGAGAAGAGACACCTTAATTGTTGTTTTTACCATCTGCCCCATTATCTATACTCCCTTTACTATATTCTACTCCCAAACCCCCAGTCCAAACAAGACAGTGTTCTGTAGTTACCTAATATGACTATGATTCAGTATAGCTACGATACAAAGGTGTTTTTATCTTTCCTTGATTTTTTCCAAGACTAGGCCTTTTTTCAGTCTGTTTGTGAACCCAAGAACCTAATACCCATTGGTTTTGACGACATTTGCCAAACCGTTCATTTTCCCACTTCCAAGAAAGACAGAGGGATAGAAATATAAAATAAACATTTGATTTAGCTACAAACACTATAACTACATTAAATGTATATGATTATATACTTTTTTCCCCAATTTAACAGGAGAAAGATTTAGTCCTGGAGTTGGGCATGTAAATGCTACAGATGAAATTAAACGTGAGATTATCCATCAGCTGAGCATTAGACCTATGGCTCATAGTGAATTGGTAAAAGCTTTGCCAGAAGATGTAAGTATTTAAAAATTCATAATATATAGAACAACAAAGAACTTTATCAGAACTTTTTTCTTCAGGTTTTCCCAAACTAAAAATAAAACACATCACTTAATGTGCTATAGGGAACAAATAGAAAGTCCTTAAAGATCTGTGCTTTTTCTATTTATTGTATAATAAAATCTTTTGTAATGCAATGAAAAGTTTTTGCATATCCACTCTTCTATAGTAAGTAGGAACCTGTGGAGCAGTAGGATGGGAGGGAGGCTACCTGGGGGACAAAGAGATTTTCCTTTCACAGTTATAGATTACAGTCCTTCTGTTGACTCAGTAGATGGTTTTCCAGAATTGTGGTTAATAAAAAAAAATTAATAATCATAGGATTAGGTAAATAAGTCTCTTTGATCTTAACTAGCCTGCTCATTTGACAAGTATCATTTGTCCCTTACTCAAAAACTGCTTCAGGTTGATAGAAGTTGTTATTTCTAGTTAGGTACAGGAATAGAATTTTATCCAGCTGGGTTTAAAAAAATGAATTTTTAAGTTTTCTTAATAATTTGAGTAAGGAGTATTTGAAAACCAAAAACCATGTTTAGAGATACCAAATGCCCTACATATTGTAATTGTAAAAGTAAAAAACATTTGAGATAATGATAAATTACTCCAAAAAAAAATTTTTTTTTTTTTTTTACACAAATTTCATTTTCAAGTTGTGGTAAATTGAGGTGATACGTAGAAACATGTGTAAATTAGTGCATGTAAACCTTAATATGAGATTATTAGATGTTACTAAGTATTATTAAAATGAGTTAAGCATTTTCATTTAACCCCTTCCAGGCCTTGATTCCATATGGTAGTGGCATTTGTTGCTGTTCTTTGAAGTTATATTAAGTTTTGTAAATGTCAGCATACAGAAAGATCTTATAGAAGTACATATATTGTGTATGAAGCTTCTGGTACTATTAACTACTAATATGAAACACTTTTTTTTTTAAACTATTATTATGCCATTCAGGAGAACAAGGAGACGGGAATGGAGAGTGTAATTGAAGCAGTTGCCTGTTTCAAGTGAGTTTATTTTCTAAAATAATATTTTCTAAAATTTCATTTTCTGAACATAGCTGATTTCTCTAGCAGTAAGCAGTGATGTGTGAAATTTAATCTTATAGGGCCATATTTTTAGGTGATATCTTGATGATAATCTTGACCCTTCTACTACATGCTTTACAAAATTAAATTAAGCCAGCTTCCCATGATAATTTGGGACTTATAGAAACACAGAAACTCTCACTTAAGTCAATATGGTAAGGAGCAGGTAGGTGGCACAATAGAAAGGAGCTTGTTCTGAAGTTAGGAGAACCTGAGTTCAAATCCAGTCTCAGACACTTGTGACTTACTAGCTATTTGACTGAATGAGTTACTTAACCCGATTGCCTTACCACAAAAAAAGTACAATTGATAAAATTAAAAAACAAAAACAAAAATATGGTTGACAGTTGCTACCATATTGAAGCTTACTGAATTATGCAGAATGAGTGTTTTTTTATATATTGATTATTTTCAAAAAAAATAAATAAAATAATAATAATGGTTAACTTGAGCAGCTATTTCAAATGAATGTTTTATCCTTGAAATATTCTTCTTTGTTCTCTTTAGCATTCAGCTTTTCTGGCTAGCCTGTGTGAACTGCCCCTAACAGTTTTTAATGACTTCAGCTTTTTGAGTTTTAGAAAAGTTTCTTAATCATCCTTTATCAACTTTCCAAAATACATCATCATTAATATGTTGGAAATAATCACTGATCTGAATGAAGTGGAAGCTGGAAATGTTTTTTCAAAGTTATAGTAAATATAATTCCATTTATACTGAAAAATATTAACATATTTTGTACTTTTATAATTTTCCTTCTAAATTTATTACAATAAACATTTTTTCTTATGTAGTTCCAAGTACCAGATATTGAAACAAGAGAACATTATATCCTTATCAAAAACAAAGAATCAGAGTACCAGAAAATTCTATGGCATTAGAATCTGTTTAAAAAATAAATAAATAAAAAATTGGGGGCAACTAGGTGGAGCAGTGGATAGAGCATCAGCCCTGAAGTCAGGAGGACCTGAGTTCAAATTTGACCTCAGACACTTAGCACTTCCTAGCTGTGTGACCCTGGGCAAGTCACTTAACCCCAGTTGTCTTGGGGGGGGAAATATCTTGGTGCCTTCTGTTTTTATATTACAGTGATTTCTGGAAATTTCTCTTACTAAGATTGAACTTTCCATTGTAATAAAAAGAAGTTAAAATTTTTCAGAAGCATGATTAATTTATATAAGCAATAAAACACATGATACTTTACAAAAATTCAGGAAAAAAACACATATGAAAATTCCCCCAAAATAGCCATTGCAATACCTTTTTTCAATAATATAAAATAGATATATGTAGAACCAAGAGCATCTTTTGTGTTGAAAAACATTAGAAAAACTCCTGGTACATGTAGGTAAAAATATAACTGCCCTCTTCAAATACTGTTATTTGGCATAGTTCATAAAAGTCATAGATTTAAAACTAAAAGGGACCTTCAAAATCATCAAATTTGATCTCCTTATTTAAAAAATTAAGAACAAAAATCCAGCAAGGTTAAATGACTTATTCTAGATCATGTAAATGGATAATTGGCAGTGAAAGAATTTGATCTCAAGTCTTGTTACTCCAAAGTTTAGCTGACTTCATCATTCTTTCTGATACTTAACAAAATACAGGAAGAACAAAATTAAAGGTATAAGACATAGACAAAAATGGAGACAAAACTACTCTTATTTTCAGATAGCATAATGTAATATTCAGAAAATCTCAGAATCAGTGAAGAAACTAATCAAAAGGATTATTGGTTTCAGTAAAATAGCAGATAACAAAATTACTAGCATGATCCCACCCTCACAATAAACAAGAAAAAAAAAAAAAAGAAAAACTCTTTTCAAAATTAACTACAAAATACATAAAATATCTTTTTTTCTTTTAAAACCATTCTTTTTTTTAAATTTTTTTTTATTAAAGCTTTTTATTTGTATAACATATGTATGGGTAGTTCCCCAGCATCGATCTTTACAAAGCTTTCCATTACAAATTTTACCCTCAGTCTCCTCCCCTCCCCTAGATGGCAGGAAGTCCACTACATGTTAATAATGTTGAAATACTTGACAAGTTGTGCAAGAAAAATCCTATCTACGAGAAAAAAAAAGAAAATCAAAGAAAGGAAACACAGTGCAAGCAAACCTCAATAGAGAGCATGAAAATGTTATATTGTGGTCCATATTTCATATCCCTCTCTCTGGGTGTATATGGTCTTCTTCAGTGAACAATTGGAACTGGTTTGAGACAATTCTTTGTTGCAGAGAGCCATGTCCAACAGAATTGATCATCATGTAATATTGTTGCTGTGTATAATGATCTGGTTCTGCTCGTTTCACTCAGCATTAGTTCATGCAAGTCTCTCCAGGCCTCTCTGAAATCATCCTGCTGGTCGTTTCTCACAGAACAATAACATTCCATAACATTCATATACCATAATTTATTCAGCCACTCTCCAAATGATGGGCATCCCTTCAGTTTCCAGTTTCTAGCCACTACAAAAAGGGCTGCCACAAACATTCTTGCACATGTGGGTCCCTTTCCCTCCTCTAAAATCTCTTTGGGATATATGCCCAATAGAAACACTGCTGGGTCAAAGGGTATGCACAGTTTGATAACTTTTTGAGCATAGCTCCAAATTGCTCTCCAGAATGGTTGGATAAAATATCTTAAGAGTCCCACAGATACCAAGTTCCACAAAAGTCATAAATAAATATAAATGTAAAAATTCCACAGAAATAAAGATTTGAATAGAAATTCAGCAAATTTTGTTAGGCCAAGGCAGTAAAATAAAAACAATATTATATGAATTCATTTATAGATTTGGTACTATACTTTTTAAATTATTGAGGGAATACTTAATAGAACTATATAAAAATGCAAAACTTAATGGAAGAATAAAGTCTTATCTTTTTTTTTTAAGTCTATTATCTTGATGGAAATAATGGGAGAAACTACAGGAATGAAAGGAGAATTGTCTTATCAAGTCTCATTATATTATAAAGCAGTAATCATCAAAACTATTTGGTAGTAGTGAAAGATTGATAAGTGAGCAGGAAGCAATTTTAAAAAAACAACAGTATTTGATAAATATTACTATAAATTATATGTGAAAAGGTTTTCTATTTGAAAAAAAATCTCATAAAAACTGTAAAATCAAAAATTAAGTGTAACTTCTAGATTCTTGATCTAAGATCAGGGGCTTTGTGCTTTACAAGGATGAATGTTCATTTCAAAAATGTAGTGAGACAACAATGATAAGTTTGGAAATATGTATACATATATTCGATTTGCCAATATTTTAACATAATTAACATGTAGTGGATATCCTGCCATCTAGGGGAGGGGTGGGGAGTTGGGGGGAAAATTTGTAACGGAAAGCTATGTAAGGGTTATTGTTGAAGAATTACCCACACATATGTTATGCAAATAAAATAAAATAAAATTTAAAAAAAAATGTAGTGATAACAATTGATATCATTGATTTTGTTTATAGGAAACCTGGATTAACAGGACGAGGTCTATATGAACTAAAGCCAGAATGCACTAAAGATTTCAATCTATATTTCTACCATTTTTCAAGAGCAGAGCAATCTAAGGTAATTAGGAGAAAAGCATACTCATATGTTTTCAAGATTCATAGTTTTGATTGTTATTCTTTTTCCTTATTCTCCTTCACTCCATATATCCAATCAGTTATTAAATCTTGGTCATTTCTATTTCTTTTTCATCTTTTGCATCTATTCCATTCTCTCAGCCATCATATTAGTTCAGACCTTTGTTAGCTCTCAACTTTACTGTTGCAGTGACCTCCCTGCTTCAGGTCTCTGCCCACTCCGGTCTGTCCTCCTTTTTGCTGCTAAAATGATTTTTTTAAGTGAAGATCTGATTGACACCCTTCCCCAACACAGTAAATTGCAGTGGCTTCTTATTTTTTTTAAGGATCAAATATAAATTCTTTTTGGTTTTAAAGCTCTTTACAACTTTTATCCAGCTTCTCTAATCATATTATTCTTTACTCTTCCTTTCCTATACTCTGCTACCCAGCCAAATGGTCTTCTTGATTCTCAAATGTACCACTGCCCTCTCTTATCTCTGGGCCATTGAATTATCTATCCCTCTTACCTGGAATGAGCTCCTTTCCTCCACCACATCACATCCCTTTCTTATTTCATAACTCAGATCAAAAACTACCTACTATGTGAGTCTTCTACTTAATCCCCCTAATTGCTATCTCCCTCTCATCCAGATAGTACATTTACTCCTTCATTTCTTCTTCATTTTTTTTATATATACTTATATATATATCCTTGTTCATTCCCATTAGGATGTGAGCCCCTTATAGATAGAGATTATTTCATTATATTTATATACTCTCTACCTAGCATTTACTGAATGATTGATGAATCATTTTAATGACAGTAGATTTTTTTTCCATGAAAATTTATTGAAGTCTCATTTTTTAAATTGGTTTAAAATTTATTCAAGCTTTTATAAATTCTCATTCTAACTGAATGTTTCAAAAAGTAATATAATCTAGAACTGGAAAGAGAGGGGCCTCTTGAATCATAAATCCAAATTCTAATTGGATTTTATGACTTGCCCAAGATCACACAGATTGTGAATGACAATCAGGATCCGAGCCTGGGTCCTTAGACTCTGAATTTAATATTCTTCCTGCTACTTCCAACTATGAACTACAAAAATTCATTAGTTTTCATTGAGTGAAGCCAAACTTTTCATCTCATATACAAGTTTTAATTTGCTTCTTTGCTGCTAACTTTACTTGAAGCTAAACAAGTTTGTTGCTTTGGATGATTAAAAATAGATATATTTAAATGTTCTCACAATTTTTGTTGAAAACAGTTTTAAAGAATATAAATTTGCTCAAGCTAAATGATTATTCTCTTTTTTGCTAATTATATGTTTGGTAATTTGTATAATTGATGGATAATTAACTAGTAATTTTCAGGTTTTCCTTCTTGAATTTTAAACTAAATATCTTTGATTTTTCTTAGGCGGAAGAAGCTCAAAGAAAATTAAAAAGACAAAATAGGGAAGATACAGGTTGGTGGACTTCCAAAGATGGCACCTTTGTTTCTCTTTTTTATTCAATAATATTTACACAAGTTGTTGGAGATGTGATTTCATTTAAGAAGTATTTATCAAGTATTTTTTATGTGTAAAGTACCATGAGGTGAGCTAGGGGTAAAAACAAGGAGTTCATCTTCTATTGATAGAAAACAACTTGTAGATCAATAGGTAATACAAAAGTAAATACAAAATAATTTCTTTCCTGGAGATGAAATAGTAAGAGATCTAATAAATGAATAAATTAGGAAATTCCTAATACAGGAAGTGGCACTTGATTTGAGCCTAAGAGAAAAGTTGAGGTAGGGAGTACATTTTCATTGTGGGAAATAGGTAAAAGGAAGATGAATCCAGCATTCCTGTAGCCTAGAATCTATTAAGAAAAATAAGACTTCCATAAATAATTATACTCACTTTGTAATCACATGCCATGATATAGTATTAAACTATATGAATTTACAGGAAGGAGAAACATCTTCCCAGAAAGAATCAGAAAAGGTGCCTTTAAAAGGGGATAGATGAGTAAGGGAAAATAGAGAGAAAATTTCTATGTTTTTTTGTTTTTTTTTTCTCAGCCAACAAACATTTTTTTTTCCTTTCATTTTCCCTTCCTTGGAATACAAGAAAAAAATTGTAAAGTATATTCTAAAGTAAAACAAAGGACCACATTTTCCATTTTCAAATATTTATGTCTCATTCTGCATTTTTTTTTTTTTTTTTTTGTAATCACACTCAGTTTGAATTACACTATAATACAGAACTTTTACTGGACTGGAGCTATAATACAAAGTATTATATAAAAGTGTCCACATTAAAAAATCTTTTTGATCAGTGGTGTCAAACTCAAATAGAAATGGATCCCTGTAGGTTACCACAAATTAACATTATCTGTATTTTGTTGTATTTTTATTTATTTTATTAAACATTACCCAATTACATTTAAATCTGGTTCTAGAAGCATTGGAGAGTGTTGGGCCACTATTTTAGATTCTTCCTCAATTGTTAACATAAAATCCCTTTCTCCCTAACTCAGTCCTTCCACAGTATTATCTTGGGATTGTATCTCCACAAGTCTAGTATGATTCCTGGACATCTTGACACACTTACATAAGTAGGTTTTGAGAGTTTTGAGGTCTGAAGGCTAGTCCCCAAACCAAAAAGCCTCTCCCTTAGCTGAAATTGGCTATTTATTGCTACTTTCAAAAGTGAAAGGAGAAGGAAGAGTAAAGGCTCTGGCTCTACATGAGACTTAAGACTATTTCCAGGTTTGCCTGGGTGCGCAGATGCTGAAGAGTAGTTAACAAGAATTCATACTTAAGAACTCTTAACATTTTTGGGTAACTGTGCTGAGGGGTGGATCTGAATGGGAAATAGCTTACTGCCCAGGCAGGGAATCTAGGTGTGAGGATAACAAGACCCTTCTCTCTGGGCTTATTGCATAAAACTGAGTTCCCTCTTCCCTTTTTTGAAATGATAACTTGATAAAGGAGCACAATTTCAAGATAAATCTAAAGTTCTCATTCTGCATCTTGAGTCTATCACCTCTTAGAGGGAATTTCAAGAAAGAACCAGGAGAACATTTGGGAAGAGGTAGAAGTAACAGTTTTTGACTGAACATGGACTTCAAAGGAGTCAGCAATAAGGCTGAAAAAAAGAGGTTAGGACCAAGATAAAGATTTTGAGCCAAAAAGTATATATTTCATTCTATAATTAGCCTTTGAAAGTTTTTGATCTGGAGTATTGAAGGGAATGTATAGATGAAAAAAGCTTTGCTTTCCCAAGATTAATTTGAACTGCCAAGACATAGGTTAATGGGAATTAATTAGACACTGAAATAGTATGGAGAAAAATTAATTTGGAGAAGAAACCAATAATTAATTTGTTTTTCAGCACTTCCACCTCCTGTTTTGCCTCCATTCTGTCCCTTGTTTGCAAGTCTGGTTAATATTTTGCAATCAGATGTTATGTTGTGTATCATGGGGACAATACTGCAGTGGGCTGTAGAACATAATGGATATGCTTGGTCAGAATCTATGCTACAACGGGTAGGTTTGAAGATTTTTTTTTTAATTTTTATTTTATTTTTGACTTTAACAGACATCAAAGTCATTTACAGATGCAAAGTAAAACAGCAAAAGAGATTTTCTACATAAAACATAACTCTAACATGTACAGGTTTTTAGTATATAAGTTGTCCTACTTGTCTACATTTCCTTCTGGCCTTCTTTTCTCTTCTGTACATTTTTAAAAGTATTTCACTGACCCTTTTCTCTTTTGTTGTTGTTTTTTGACCACCTGTTCACCAGCTCCCCTCTCCCAATCAAGATAATTTAATGAAGGTTTTAATGCTATTGTGTTTGAACAGAGAAAATGCAAAACAGTGTATTTTATGGTATGAATTATTACCTATTATTTTGTGTCTATCTCAAGAAAAATGTATTCATGATATTTATTTTACTATCACATCCTAAATCAATTTTTAGAGCCTATTTGGAAGGAAATATAAAAAGAAGGAAAAAAAATCACATCTTTCTTCCTTAAAAAAGGCAAATCATAAATAAACATGTGAAATATGTATATAAAATTTAAGAGAACTGTGTTGGTTCAAGAATTTCATATGGTGGGGCAGCTAGGTGGTGCAGTGGATAGAATACCAGCCTTGAAGTCAGGAGGACCTGAGTTCAAATCTGGTCTCAGACATTTAACACTTCCTAGCTGTGTGATCCTGGGCAAGTCATTTAACCCCAAATGCCTCAGCAAAAAAAAAAAAAAAGAAGAAGAAAGAAAAGAAAAAGAATTTCATTTGGCTCTTTTATAAGACTTAAGGGAAATTTTTAAACTTTTTCAAATATTTAGGCTGAATTACAGAAAGAAAACTATGTCTTTAAAAATGCTTAAGAAAATATTTAATTATTTTTCTGATGTTAGTTTAGACCAGGGGTTGGGAACTTCTGGCCTGTGGACCCTCAGAATTATTTTCTAAGGCAATCACATACAATGATGAACTAAAATTTAAGTACAACAACTTCCTACTACTTGAATTCTATAAATTGATAATTTTGTATGGCCCACAAATGTTATAAATTCCCAAATGGCCCTTGGCAGATAAAAGATTCTCCACCCCTGGTTTAGAACTAATAGAGGTGGGACGAAGCTCTGTGAAAAAGGGCTTAGATGACAATCAATTCCAGGCTTTCATGATTATTACCATGTAGCTTGTTTACCAAATGTGTAGTATTGGACTTTTGTAATGAAGTAGCTTTAGTAACCAGCCATTTCAGAAGTGATTTTAGATGACAACTCCAAATGAATAAATAACTTATTAATCACTTATCCTTTACAAGTCATCATGTTAGGGTTATGAATACAAAACAAATGAAATAGTTCCTGCCATTGAGGGCTTATATTTTTAAATTTAGCTAAGAATTGACCTTTGTGTTTTCCTCTTATGTGAAGTTGAATTAATTGTTTTTCTTAGAAAGTCCTTATTGGAAAAATAAAATTTCATTTGAAACCTAATCTACATGTCTTTAAAATTCAGCTTTTTTGTAACTTACAATTTGGTCTTTCATATGACACCTGAATTATCAGATATTTTCTTCTTAAAACTTCTGTTTTATTTCAGGTCTTACATTTGATTGGAATGGCACTACAAGAGGAAAAACAGCATTTAGAAAATGTCAGTGAAGAGTCTGTAGTGACATTTACTTTCACTCAGAAGATATCAAGTATGTCTCAATTTTATTTCTTAATCTTTTTAACCATACATGTTATTGCATTGCTATGGGGATCTCCCAGTGAGGAACTTCCTTTACCCATGCAGATTAGCACCTTCTCATCGACCAACAGTGTTCTAAAATTGGCTAGTGCCTGAAAGTGACTTGTGACTTGCCCAGGGTCACACGGCCAGGATAGAGAGACAGAGAGACACAATTGAGAGAGAGAGAAAAAAAGGGAGAGAGAGGTCACGGTCTGAAGTGGAAGTCAATTCTTCATGACTCCAAGGTCAGCTTTTTATCTATTTTGCCTCCCTTTGTGAAAATGAAGGCTGTATTTTTTTTTTAATAAACTGTAATGTCTAGGAATCTATTACAAAAAGCACTAAATTTGTTTACTAAGCATTATTGTGCTATGTGCAGTTACAAATCTAGATGTATTTCTTTTATATAAATATTGTTCAGTACATCCATAGATAAAGAAGTCTGTTAGATTTTAAGCTCCTTAAGAGTAGGGACTGGTTTGTTTTTCCTCTTTGTGTTTGCAGTGCTTAACTCAATGCCTGGCACATGTTTGGCAATTGATAAATTCTTGACGATTGATTAGAAGACATATAGACATAAGCTGATGTGTTTTAGAACCATCCCGTTATCTTTCTGATCTGATCTATGATTTAAAAATGAAGCTATAGGTTCTGAACTTGTCATAGGGTGGTGAAGATAGGTGTACCAAGTTCAGATAAAAATGTCAACTTTGGCTCCAGAGAACAGTTGTTAAAACGTACTTCCCTCCTCTGTTAAAAAGTGCAGAACTGAGGTATAGAATGTTAATACATACCATTAGGAATGAAGTTTGGGGAATTAGTTTGGCTTTATTGTTTTTCTTTCATGGGAAGAAACTTGGGGTAGAGGATATGTTGAGAAGTAGTTGGAAAGCTTAAAAAAATTAATCAACATTTCCTATTATGTGCTAGTGGTGGGATAAAAAATAAAAATGAAATAGTCTTTGCTTTGAAAGTGAACATGTACAAAATACATAGAAAATAAATACAGGGTCATTTCAGGGATGAAGTGAGGAAGGCGGCATGCATTTTAAGCAGTTAAGGACACCCTATAAAAAGATCTGGAAACATCATGTGGTAATAACAGAAAGCCATTTTTTCTGAACTTTGGAGTACATGAGGGGGAAATAAATTTATTGTAAGTCTGGAACGCAGTTGAAGACAGATTTTGAAGGACTTAAGAATGCCAAAACGGAGGAGTTTGTATTTGAATTTAAAGTTTACAATGCACCATTAGATTACCTGTCATCTAGGGGTGGGGGGCGGGGGGAGGGAAAGGAAAAGCTTGGGAAAAAAAGGTTTTTTTGCAAAGGTCAATGTTGAAAGGTCACTCATATGTTTTGCAAATAAAAAGCTTTATTAAAAAAAATAAATAAATAAAGTTTACAATGTACCACTGAAATTCAGGGCATTTCAGGTATATATGGTTAAATTGTGGAGAATATTGAGAAATATCATTCTCACATCTTTTTTGGGAAATGCAGTTAATCTAAAACCTAAGATTTCAATAAAAAATTTATTTTAGGAAGATTATAAACAATTTTGGAGAGAACCAGCAGTCTTATGATCACATTGAAAGCCAGATTACAAGGATAGGGACAGTTAAGAGGAAGAATTAATGGGAGGCAAATAGACTTTAGAAAATGCCATCTGCATCCAGAGAGAGAATTTTGGAGACTAAATGTGGATTGAAGCATAGTGTTTTCAACTTTTTGGGTTTTTTTGCTTTTTCTTTCTCATGGCATTTTCCCTTTTGGTATGATTTTTCTTGGATAACATGACAAATATAGAAATATATTTTGAAGGATTGTACATGTTTAACCTATATTGGATTGCTTGCTATCTTGGGGAGAGGGAAGGAAGGGAAAGAGAAAAAATTTGGAACATGAAATCCAAACACTTAAAGACAATTTGAGACAAACTAGAGGTTTGTTTCAACGAAAATGAGAGGACCTTGGGAAATCAGCAAACCAGGTAGCAGTGGCAGCTTACAGAAACCTCAGCCCACAGGAGATCTCTTTACTACCACAGAGGAAAGACTTTGTTGCTTTAGCACACTATAACTTACATCCACAATGGAGCAGGGACCCTCCTCATAGTTCCAGGGCAGAAAAGAGTACTTGTGGCCAGGTCCCTAGAAAGATCTTTGAAAAGTTACACAAAATTCCTAAAGCTTAGAAAGTCATACCCTCCACCCTAGAAACAGAGCCCTACTTTAACAAAGAGTTCAAAGTCCTAAGAAAAAATTTCCAGCACCAGATGGATTTACAAGTGAATTCTACCAAACATTGAAAGAACAATTAATCCAAATACTATGTAAATTATTTGGAAAAATAGATTAAAAAGGAGTCCTGCCAAATTCCTTGTATGACACAAATATGATACTGATACTTAAACCAGGAAGAGTCAAAACAAAGAAAGAAAATTATACACTAATCTCCCTAATGAATATCGATGCAAAAACTTTAAATAAAATATTAGCAAAAAGATTACCACAATTTATCAATAGAATAATACACTGTGAACAAGTGAAATTTATACCAGGAATGCTGGACTATTTCAATATCAGGAAAACTATTACCAAAACCAATAAAAATCATATGATAATCTCAATAGATGCAAAAAAAGCTTTTGTCAAAATAAAGTACCCATTCCTATTAAAATCACTAGAGAGTATAGGGATAAAAGGATTTTTCCTAAAATAATAAATAACATTGATCTAAAACCATCAGCAAGCATTATTTGTAATGGAGAGAAGTTGGACACATTCCCAATAAGATAGGGGTGAAACAAGGAAGGCCATTATCACCACTATTATTCAGTATTGTACTGGAAATGTTGGCTAAAGGAATAAGAAATTAAAGGAATTAAAATAGACAATGAGGAGATAAAACTATCATTCTTTGCAAGATATAATGATATATTAGAGGGTTCTAGAAGATCATCCAAAAACATATTTGAAACAATTAATGGCTTTAGCAAGGTTGCAGGATATAAAATAAAGCCACACAAAAATCATCAGCATTTCTGTATATAAATGATAAAGCCCAGCAGCAAGAAACAGAACAAGAAATCCCATTTAAAATAACTCTAGACAAAATAAAATATTTGGGCATCTACCTGCCAAGACAGCTCTAGAAACTATATGACCACATAAAACCAAAAGAATGAAAAAATTGGAAAAAATGTGAAATATCTCATTGGAAAAAACAACTGACCTGGAAACTAGATCCAGGAAAGGTAATTTAAAAATTATTGATCGACCTGAAAAAGATGATTTTTTTAAAAAGAGCCTAGATACCATCTTTCAAGAAATAATCAAGGTAAACTGTGTTGATATTCTAGAATCAGAGAGTAAAATAGAAATTGAAAGGATTCATCAATCACGTCCTGAAAGAGATCCCAAAATGAAAACAGGAAAGGAATATTATGAGACTTAATAAAATTTATCTTTTTACATTCATGCATGGAAGGGGGATACTTGTTAACTCACAAGAACTTTCCTATTATTATATATATGCGATAGAGTATATATACAGAGGGCACAGGTATGAGTTAATATGAAATGATAATATGTTAAAAAAATAAAATTAAGAGAGAAATTTATTGGGAGAATGGAAAAGAGAGTGGTAGAATGACATGAGTTATCTGCTGTAAAAGTGGCAAGAAAAAGCTTTTACAATAGAAGAGGAGGAAAGGGAGAGTGAGTAGTAAACATTTCTTTCATCAGAATTGGCACAAAGAGGAAATAACATACACACTCAATATGGAAATAGAAATCTATCTTACCCTGCAGAAAAATAAAAGGGAAAAGGCATATGAGAAGAGGGAAGGGTGATAGAAGAAAGGTCATTTCGGGGGAAGGGCTAGTTAGTCACAAAACGCTTTTGAGAAGGGTCAGTCAGGGTGAAAGAATCACAAGAATAGAGTAAACAGGATAAATATAGATTGCAATAATAATTGGAAAAAGAATTTTGAAGCAAGTTTCTCTGATTAAAGCCTCATATATCAAATGCATGGGGAAATGAGTCAAATTTATGAGAAAAATAAATGAGATATTCCCTAGCTGACAAATCATCAAAAAAATATGAACTAAGCCCAAACGGCTATAAAATCATGCATATTCTTTGACCTAATGATACCACTACTAGGCCTGAATCCCAAAAGATTTTTAATTTTTTTTAAAAGGAAAAGGATCTCTATATCTATATAAAAATATATATAGCAATTCTTTTCTCAGGACAAATAATTGGAAGTTGATTTCAGAAAGGCTTGGAGAGACTTATGTGAACTGATACTAAGTGAAGTGAGTAGAATCAGGAAAACATTGTACACAACAAGATTACATAAAGATCAACTGGGATAGACTTGGCTCATTTCAACAATGAGGTGATTCAGGCCAATTCCAATAGATCTGTGATGGGGAGAGTCATCTGTATCCAGAGAGAAGGACTGAATGTATTTTCACCCTTTTTGTTGTTGTTTGCTTTTTTTTTTCTTTTGATCTGATTTTTCTTGTGCAGAATAATAAATGTGGAAATATGTTTAGAAGAATTGCACATTTTTTGTGTGTGTTTTCTTTTGCTGAGGCAATTAGGGTTAAGTGACTTGCCCAGAGTCACACAGCTAGGAAGTGTTAAATATTTGAGGCCAGATTTGAACTCAAGTTCTCCTGACTTCAGGGCTGGTGCTATATCCACTCCGCCACCTAACCTCAGCTATAGTTTTTTTTTTTTTTTGCTGAGGCAATTGGGGTTAAGTGACTTGCCCAGGGTCACACAACTAGGACGTGTTAAGTGTCTGAGACCAGATTTGAACTCAGGTCCTTCTTACTTCAGAGCTGGTGCTCTATCACTGCACCACCTAGCTGCCCCTCAGCTATAGTTTTCAAATTGGAATTTCTATATCAAGTTTTTCCACACTCCAGGCCATCCTACACATAACTGCCAAAGTGACAGCATAAGTCTGAAATCCTTTGACTCCCTAGTACATCTAACCTCTTCAGCATTTAAAATTCATTATCACTTGATCCTTCAGGATTTTTCTGGTTTATCACTTTCTAGTTCCTTTCATTAACTTTCTGTTCTAACCACAAGGCCTACTTGCCATTCCTCACACTGGACACTCCATCTTCCATCTTTATTATGCCTTTTCATCAGCTGCTACCCAGACTTGGAATGCTCTCCTTCCTCACCTTCACCCTTAGCATCCTGTCTTACTTTAAGATTCAGCTCCCAAGTGCTATTTTCTGCAGGATGTTCTTCTCATTGTATTCCCATCTTTTCTCCTACTCTGGATTTTTATGTACCTGTTTATTTACATATGTTCTAATGAGGAAGAGTATGGTCTTTTCCATTAGAATATAAGATCCACAAGGAGAGGAACTTTTTTTTTTTTTTTTTTTTTTTGCTTTTTGCTGAGGCAATTGAGGTGAAGTGACTTGCCCAGGGTCACACAGCTAGGGAATGTTAAGTGTCTGAGACCGGATTTGAACTCAGGTCCTCCTGACTTCAGGGCTGGTGCTCTATCCACTGCGCCACCTAGCTGCCCCTGGAGAGGAACTTTTTGCCCTTTTTTTGGTACCCTAATGTTTAACATTGTGTATGGGGCATAGTAAGCCTCTAAATGTAAATTTATTGATTGATTAAACACTGGAATTAGAGCCTCTTGAAAATATTGAAAAGTCATTCTGAAGATTAAAAAATCTGTAATTTTTTATAGAGGAAAAGCCAAGTAGAAGGAGAATGCCTATTATCCATACTGTTGTTTGTAGTTAAATGTGCTAACTGTAGGACAAAAGTACATTTTCTTTAAATAAACAATGTAGTTGGACCTATCCTAGAATTGACTAGGAAGAAAAAAGTGGACTTGATTACAGTGGGAAATGCACAGTGCTTTTTTTTTTTTTTTTTTTTCTTTTAGCTGAGGCAATTGGGGTTAAGTGACTTGCCCAGGGTCACACAGCTAGGAAGTGTCTGAGACCATATTTGAACTCAGGTCCTCCTGACTTCAGGGCTGGTGCTCTAACCACTGCGCCACCTAGCTGCCCCTACAGTGCTTTTTTATGACCCTAAATTACTTCCTGAAAACATGAATCCATTTTTTAAAACAAACACCAGTATTCCATTGAACCTTTATAGCTATGAGACATAGAAATCTTCCCTGAAGACTTTAAATTACAGGTCACACACAGGACCATGGAAAGGTCTATTGTTCATATAATAGGTTATAACATATTATCAATGAAAATTAACACAGGAGGATCTTTGTAAAAGATATTGCCAGAAAAATGTATGCTTAGCAAAGGAGGAAAGGCTACTCATATTAAGAGAGATACATGTGCTCCTTCAGTATCCTTGCATTGTAGGAAGGCCTACACTAGTGCGTAAACTTAATTACAGAAAGATCTGTACACCAGAGTTGCATGAAACGAGATGATTTGGATAAATTGTGGTTTCTGCCATTGGAGGAGAGCACCCACATGATTGAGGTCACAGCTCCATTTTAATATTTTTGTTATTACTATTAATATTAGTAATGCCAGGCATAACATTTATCAGCTTTCCTTTTCTCTTTTGCTTATTTTTCTTAGAACCTGGTGAATCACCCAGCAATTCTCCTAGCATACTAGCTATGTTAGAAACACTACAAAATGCCCCCTACTTGGAAGTTCACAAAGATATGATCAGATGGATATTGAAGGTAAAATTTCCTACACTATTGTTATTATGATGATTAACACCTAGTACTGACTGGTTATGAATGAACAAATGAATGAAAAAGCATTAAGCATTTGATATGTGTCAAACACTATACTGAGCACTAGAGTTACAGATACAAAATATTTTGACTAAAGAATTAGGGAATTGAAATATCACGTATTGAAAGTTTGCTGGACTTTGATATGAAAAAAATCATAGGTTTGAGTCCCAGCTTTAGCACAAATTCTTTATGTCCCTTTGGGGAAATAATTTCATTTTCTTTTCTTTTCTTTTTTTAAATAGACTTTTAATGCCATTAAGAAGTTAAGAGAGAGCTCTTCTACCAGTCCTGTGGCAGAGGCAGAAGGAACAATAATGGAAGAGGTAAACTATGGTCATTGTTAATATAGGCATAGGTAATATATTAGCAAATTGACTCTTAACAAGGAAATTTCTAATCTCATCTTGTGTTAGTAATAACAAATTACCCTTTTAAATATCAAGAGATTGCCATATTTTATTTTAGAATATTGATTTGTACTTGATTTCATCCCTTCTTTGGCTTTTACTATCTTATATTTTAAGTACAGTGGTAGAGATCTCTTTAATCTTTGCTCAAACAAGGAAGATATCGTTAGTACAGAATTTAAATGTAATCATTAAGCTTCCAAAATACCTAATTCAATGTCATTTCAGAGCTCAAAGGATAAAGACAAAGCTGAGAGGAAAAGAAAAGCTGAAATAGCCAGACTACGGAGAGAAAAGATCATGGCTCAAATGTCTGAAATGCAAAGACACTTCATAGATGAAAACAAAGAACTTTTTCAGCAAACATTAGAATTAGATGCTTCTACATCCACTGTGCTTGATAACAGGTAAAGAAATGTTTTTAGCCTTTTTAGGGTATGGGTTGATATGTAGCTCACCTATAATATATATATTGTAGAATTGAACTTCTTACGCCTGGTCACACACAAGGAAATCGTTACACATCAAAGGCAAGAATTTCTTGACTTCATGTCTGACTCTCTCAACTATGCCACATGCCCTCTCATTTTTAGACTAAGATAATTCAAATATTTCATCTTGTTTTAATTGAGAACTTAAAAATTAGTTTTGGTTAGTTTTTTGAAATAGATTTTTGTATAAATTCTTTCCTTCTTTCTGTTGCTGTAAGTCCAAAATATTTGACATTTTAGTCAAATTATCCTTAGTCTAGATTTTATGAAATGCCCTGTTCATACCCCTATCTAAGAATTTGTTGTAAAAAATTACTGAAGAGTATTTTAGAATGTATTTCCTAAGACTTAAATCATATTCCATTCCATAATCTTAATTTTTATATAGAAAAATTCCTACTTTTATCCAAAGTTCCTATAAGACTTCAATAAAGTTTTGGGGTATTGTGACATAGTTTTAGATGTATTCTTAAGCCAACTTATAGATAAATTTAAAGAATAGACAGAATAGATTGCTGAATAGATCAGAGTGCTCTGTAGTTAAAATAATATTCTGTTTCCCATTTTGTTTTTAGTCTAAATAGAAATTTACAAAATTTGAGGGTTTAAAAGAACAATGAGCCTTTAATTTTCTGACAACAGGAAGCAGTCTTACAGAAGGATGGCAGTCTAGAAGGACTAAAGGACAGGAAAGAAATATTCAGGATGTAGAAGGGAAATGGATTCAAGCAATTATTTAGGGTAAATAATAGTTGATAAAATTCTCATATTAAAGAAGACCCAGGTTTCATATTAATTTTTTCAATCTTGTAAAATTTAAGCATACTTTGAAGTTATGTACATTGATTCATATTGATAGAAGAGTTTTTTTAATGTTTTCCTCTTGCTGAATTGAATAAATCTTTGAAATTTTGATTTGTAAGCAAGTAGTTTGTGAATGGATATTGGGATATGGTTTGAGTTCAAGTCCATTTACTTAAATGCCAAGTAACATTATTCTAGGTTATATTAAATAATATACTTTAATTACCAGAATGTTTAAAGGTAATTAATTGCAATGTAATTAACCATGTATTCACAACTTTCTTTTTATTTTAGTCCTATGATTTCAGATACCCCCCTCATAGCCTTGGGCCCAGAACAAACTCAAGTTACTGAACAAAGGCAAATTGTTACTTGTATTTTGTGTCAAGAGGAACAAGAGGTTAAAGTTGACAACAAAGCTATGGTACTAGCAGCATTTGTGCAACGCTCAACTGTATTGTCAAAAAACAGAAATAAATTTATTCAAGATCCAGGTATGTCATTTCTGTCATAGCCATGATCCTATTCCAATTCAGTACTTAACTTATTTTGCCTTTTTACTTAATAATCTTTTTTTTACAATATTTACAAATTTCTGATTTTTCTATTATTTTTATTTATATATTTTGTTTTTATATTGCCCACATTTCTCCAGTCTCCTTCCTCCTACCCCCTTCCAGGGATTTAACAAATAGTTGTTATTTTTTTTCCTAAGAAGAAAAGTAAGAGGTAGGGGAATTCAACAAAATCAATCAGTGAATTAAAAGAACCTAATGTTATTTATATGTGATGCATGGAGATGTGATGGACATAAACATTTCTTTCAATTGCCATGCTTTTGGATTTATTAACAAGTTTGATAAATAGCCATTTATTTAAATACCAAGTACTAATGTTAGCTGATCATTCAGGAATACTATATTGATTTGATCAGTCCTATAATTTTTTTTTTTTTTTTTTGCTGAGGCAATTGGGATTAAGTGACTTGCCCAGGGTTACACAGCTAGGAAGTATTAAGTGTCTGAGACCAGATTTGAACTCAAGTCTCCTGACTTCAGGGCTGGTGCTCTTTCTACCGTGTCACCTAGCCATACACATATATTCAACTTGTCAAGTATGTTAATATTATTAACATGTAGTGGACTTCCTGCCATCTAGGGGAGGGGAGGGGACTAGGGGGGAAAAATTTGTGACAGAAAGCTTTGTAAGGGTCATTGTTGAAGAACTACCCATACATATATTTTGCAAATAAAAAGCTTTAATTTAAAAAAATAAATAAGTTCTTCAGCTGGTGATCAACTTTGTAGTGATGAGACCCTGAACTAAGATAGGACAATGTCAATGATAACTCTGTCCCTGAGGCCAAATTCTAATTTTTTTCCAGTCTCAGAGGACCTTCCTGCCAGAACTTTTACTCCTTTTTCTATTATTTTTGAACACAGTTTTTTATTCTTGTGTTTTCAATTCCAAATTCTCTCCCTTCTCCTTTCTCTTCCCTACCCAAGAAGAAGGAAAGAAAAACAAAACCTATTACAAACACATATAGTCAGAAAACAAATTTCTGTATTCTGAGTCTTTTGGTTCTCTATTTGGAGGGTAGATAACATTTTTCATCCTGACTCCTATGGAATTGTGATAAGTCATTATATTGATCAGAGTTATTAAGTCAAAATGATTATCTTTATATACACTATTCCTGTTGCTGTGGAGATTGTTTTTCCTGGTTCTACTTACTTCATTAGTTCATACAGGTTTTCCTAGGTTTTTCTGAAACCCTCCTCTTCATTGTTTCTTATAACATAATAGTATGTTATCACAATCATATACTATAGCTTATTCAGCCATTCCTCAATTGATAAGCATCCCCTCAGTTTCTAATTCTTTGCTACCACAAAAAGAGTTGCTATAAATATTTTGGTACATATGGATCCTTTTTTCTTTGATGTCCTAGGGTATAGCTCTAGATCATTACCACTAGTTCATAGGAGGTACACAGTTTTATATTTACAGAATTTTATACATACACAGTTACACATGCACAATACATAGTTTTGGGCATAGTTCCAAATTGTTTTCCAGAATGGTTAAATTAATTCATAGACCCACCAACAGTTGCATACCTTTTCTACTCAACAATTCTCTGATGTCTACAAACATGCCCAGGTAGGTGTCTCCTCTATCTTTAAAAAAAAAAAAAAAAAAAAAATTAACTTCACTTAAATTTACCATCTTCTTAAATTATCTCTCCTCCAAGTCTTAGAAAAAGGAGTATATTCTTGTTGCCTTTACTTGTCAACTTACTTCAGTATGACTTGGAGCTTCATCACAGAATTAAATCTGTTCTCTCCACAGTTATGAGTGATCTCTTAATTGCCAATTTTAATGGTCTTTTCTTAGTCCTCACTCTTCACCCTCTCTACAGTATTTGAAACTGCTAACCACATTCTCTTCCTGGATGGTCTCTCTTCTCAGTGTTTTCATGATTCTCCTCCTGTCTATGGCACATCTACTTTGAATATGCTCCAAGGCTCTGTTCTATGCCTTCTCATTTCTCTCTATATTTCCACACTTGATAATCTCATCAGCTCCTATGAACTCAAGTTATCTCAATGAAGGTAAGATGCTCAAATATATAAACCTATTCTTAGTCTTCTGAACTTTAGTCTGGCATCACCAACTGGGTACTGTACATTTTGAACTGGATGTCTCACCTATATCTCAAACAACACATCCAAAATCAGAGCATCTTTACCCCCATCCAGCTTCAGAAGTTCCCATTTTTACAGTTGAAGCTACTAGCATTCTTCCAAGTCATGCAGGTATAAAGCCTGGTCATCTTCAACTTCTCACTCACCCTACATAACCATTCAGTTGAAAAATTTTGCAATTTATTTTCCTATATTATCTCTTGCACCTCTTCATTCACACAACCACACTGTATTTCATGCCCTTATCACCTTCAAATTGGATTGCCTAATTCAAGTCTCTCCCTACTCTTATCCATCCTTAACACACCTGCAAAAGTGATTTTCCTACAACAATATCTGGCCATATCATTGCCTCTTCTAATGTCTCATTCAATAAATTCTAGTGCTTCCCTTTTACCTCCAAAATCAAACTTAAAACTGCTTTGGTAATTAAAGCTCTTTACATCCCTACCTCTTCCTATCTTTCCAGTCTTCTTTTATATTATTCTCCTTCTACATACACTATAGTTTAGCAATGCCTGCCCACTGCCTGCTTTTCATGCTTGATACTAAATCTTCCTTCTCCACATCTTTGCATTGGTATTTCTCCATGTCTAAAATGCACTTCCTCCCAACCTCTGCCTCTTAGAATTCTAGGCTCTGCAGGAGACTTTCCATCTACTCTATGTGTATCTTTTATGCCCTAACTTTTGTACATGTTTTGTCTCCTCCTTTAGAATTTAAGTTTCTTAAATTGGGAATATAAGGTTTTACAAGGGTGAATGTTGAAAACTATCTTTGCATGTATTTTGAAAATAAAAAGCTATTATTTTAAATTTGAAATAAAGAATCCCTTGTAAAGACTAATTTATGATGTCACTGGAGAAAGTAGAGAAGACATTTCATATATAGCCAGATAAAAATTTCAGTTTACCCATGTAATATGTACCTTCTATGTAATTGAATTTATTCATTTAACATTTTTGCTATTTCATTTTTCCTTTTATTCACTATTTTCTTTTTTCTGTTTACTTATATGCTAGTATTACTTATGTACTATAGCTATATGGCTATTAAGCATCATTTTCTGTTTATTTATACGCTTAAGAGGGACTGCTTATCTGTATTTAATTGATATGTGAGTTTACCAATGTTAATTTTTTTTTATTATACTTAATTGTCTTTGTACAATGGATACATTTGCACCATCTTGAAAAGTATATTCATTGTGTTATGCACATGATGTGTAGTAACTAAAACAACCTTTCAAGTTTAAAAAAAAAATGTAAGTTTCTTGAGAGAGCAAAGACTTTGTTTTTTCTCTCTCCTGCATATAGTACTTTCTTGGCATCGATTGATTGATTTTCTCCAAAAGTTACCAATGGTCTTTTGTCCATCTTCCTCCTACTTGAACTCTCTGTAGCATGTGGCTTTTGTGAATACCCTATTCTTCCTGGACCTTTATGATTTGGTGTTTTTATGATACTGCTCTCTTTTGGATTTCTTACTACCTGTCTGACTACTCCTATAATCTCCTTTGATGGATCATCATTCATATTCTATCCCTCTAAATTCTTAGTATATCCCTCAGGCTCTGACCCTCTTATCATCTGTTTCTATATTCTCATTTGGTTTCTACACTTTCATAAGCTGTCATGGGTTTAATCACTATACAGATGATTCTGATCCATATATCAAGCCCTAGCCTTTCTTGTATCAACTCCTGCCTCTTGGATATTTTGTTTCTTTTTTTCTTTTTTATTTACTTATTTGTATAATATCCTTCCCCAATTTAAAGCTATTTCTTTACACTTGTTTTTAAAACTTTTGAGTTCAGATTCTCTCCCTTATCTGCACTCCTAGCCCCCATTAAGAAACCACATTGAAGATATGCAAAACATCTTCACATCTTTTGAAAGAAAAGATTTTGCACCATAAAAAACAAACAACAGCAACATCAAAAAAAACCTCAAGAAAAATAAAGATTAAAAAAAGAGAGAGAAAGTATGCTTCAGTCTGTATTCAGACACAATCAGTTCCTTCTCTGGGTATGTATAGGATTTTTCATCATAAGTCCTTCAGTTCAATCTTGGATCACTGCTGAGAATAGCAAAGTCATTTACAACTGATCATCCCAAAATATTGCTGTTACTTTGTATACAGTACATTTCACTTTGCTTGAAGTTCATGGAAGACTTTCCAGGTTTTTGTTTTCTTTTAGTTTTTTGTTTTTTAAGAGTATCCTGCTCATCCTTTCTCATACAACAATAATATTCCATCATAATCACATACCACAATTTATTCATTCCCCAATTGATGGGCATCCCCTCAATTTCTCTTACACATTCTGAATGGTTGTACTGCAGGCATCTCAAACTCATTGTATACGATACAAAAACTCATTGTCTTTCTCCTTCACTCCTCTTCCAAATATCCCTATTTCTATCAAAGGTACTATGTCCTTCTAGTCAGCCAGTTTATAACCTTGAAATCATCCTTGACTCTTCACTCTCCATCTCACATATCTAATCAGTCTCCAACTTCTGTTTGTTCCTCCCCAACATGTCAGTTCTGTTCTCTTTGATCTACTCAACAGCCATCACTGTATTCCACATTCTCATTACCTTTTTCCCTAGACTATCACAATAACCTTCTAATTGCTCTCCATGCCTCAAATCTTTCCTAAAGCGTGAGTCTGACAGTAAACATTAGTGGTTCCCTGTTACCTCTAATATCAAATACACAATCTTCTATTTGACATATACATTCCTGAAACTGGAGCCACCAAATCTTTCTAGTCTTAGTATATACTATTTACCTCTGTGCATTCTATAGTCCACCCAAGCTGGCTTTGCTGCTATTCATATATGACATTGAGTCTTCTGCCTCTTTTCCTTTGCAAAGGCTGTTTCCCATTTCTTAAACGTATGCCCTTTTTACCTTATTGTATTTACAATACACTTTTTCTTGAAATACACTTTTTTTCAGGTACTACCTTCTGTATGAGGCCTTGCCTGATTCTCTTCCCCTTCCACATGTCAGAGCCTCTTGCTCAAAATTACCCTTATTGTAAATGTTTTCTGTGTATACTTATTTATATGCATGCTGTTCTTTCAAATAGAATGTAAGCCAAGCTCTCTGAGGCCAGACTTGATTATTTTTTTGTCTGTCACTAGCAAAGGACTTGACACGTAGTAGGTGTTTAATAAATGACTGATTTAGTCTTTAAGAAGGTAGGGTCATCTTTAAACCATGATGGAGAATTGAAATACAACTTTTGAGAGCACATTTTTTCATATGAAAAATAAATGCTTTTTTTTTTTCCTTTTTGTATAGAAAAATATGATCCATTATTCATGCATCCTGAATTGTCCTGTGGAACACACACTGGCAGCTGTGGGCACATAATGCATGCCCATTGTTGGCAAAGGTAATTGCTATTCAGTAAATTAGAAAATATTAAGCTCATTTTAATTGTCAAAATCAAATTTTTAAGCAATTAAAGGAAGTTCAGTACCAGAAAAAAGAACACCAGAATTGCAGAGACAAATACTTTATTTGGACAACTTTTAAAGTTGATGTGCCCTATTTGTTGCTGATAAAAGTAATGATTTATAAATATTCATAAGATTGTGTAGATATATATAAAGTAGTATTACAAGTAAATATAACCCTTTCTTCCTTTATAAGGAAGATACTGCATATTGACAAATATGAAATACTATAATTGGGAAAGAAAGATCTTAAAAGTGAATTCAGCTTCAGAAAGAGTAAGAATTGGCCTCTTGTTTTGAAAATGGTCTCTTTTCTGTCTTTAGGCCCAAATTAAATAGCCTTGGTTCCTAGGGAAGTAATACTAGCTATTTATTTTCTCAGGCTATCATAGCTTACTGCTGCTAAAGGCAGCCAGAAGATTGGGCTCTGTCCTAGAGCTGTCACCATCTCAGACATGCCATTTTGTATAGAGTAAGGCCTAAAGCAGCCACAGGATTCCTTTGAGTTTCCCAAGCTAACTGGAGTTCTTGGGAAATAAGGCAAAATAGTCATAGCCCTGAATCATTTTTACTACTTGTGCCACTAACTATTTATACCCACCCCTCAAAGTTCATATAATATGGGATTATTTGACGATTGTAAACATAGAAATATTTTTAAGTAAAAATAAACTTAAAGTGGGAAAGAGTGATAGATATCAGTTACCCATTGTCAATAGAAGTCTTTTGGATGGGATAAAGAAAAATTCATGCAGATAAATAAAAGTTCACCTCTCCTAAAACATGAAAGTCATTGTTCATATTCCAAATGCTAATATACTCATACTGATTATAAAACTTGGAAAAAATTATTACATAAGAAACCAAGATACCTCTTTGCAAATAATACATTATTTGTTTACTTTGATAAATATATTAAATATTTCACAGGATTCTGGTAAATATAGTTTCTTAATAATGCAATAGTTTCCTGCTATTAAATCTTTCTTCAGCAATAGAGTAAAACTTATAATTCTCAAAAGTTTCATCTAACATTCTGGATTGTTATTTGTCCACCATAGAAAAGCTAGAATCAGCCTTAAAATTATCTAGCTTAACACCTTTCTTTTACAGATGAGAACAAGACCCAAAAATGTTTGACTTGCCCAAGGTTACATGACTAGTTGGTGCTAGAGCTGAATCTTTTGTGGAAGCGCTATGTACTTAATGAATCATTTTTAAAAGTTAAAAATTCATTATAAGACCTAACAATTTTTGTTAATACTTAAAACTCCTATTTTAAAGGTATTTTGATGCTGTACAAGCAAAGGAACAAAGAAGACAACAGAGATTACGTGTGCACACAAGCTATGATGTAGAAAATGGAGAATTCCTTTGTCCCCTTTGTGAATGTTTAAGCAATACTGTTATTCCTTTGCTTCTGCCTCCAAGAAGTATATCTAACAGGTACTCTAGTTTATAATACTTCATTAATGAAGTGAAAATATGCATTAAAGTTAGACATATTAATCATCTGAGTTTGTAAAAATTAGGGCCAGATAATATGTTCCTGTTTAATGTTTTCAAAGCATTCTATAAACTTCTGTTAGTCATTTCTTAGAACAAATCCATGCAGTATATTTTTCATTTCCATAAAGAATAGGAGGGTTATAATTACTGCTCACAAATACCTCTACATTGTGTAGATATTTTAAAAATCTTATATTTGAAAATTAAGTCTCTCTATAATCTTGCCTTCTAAACATTAAAGAACCTATCACATGTCCAATTTTTTCATTATTTTCCTTTGAACTCTATAATGTAGCTGAGTGGCCTCAAATTGGACATACTTCAGTATATCTTAACAAATGAAACATTGTTTTTTTATAAATGCCTCTAGGAGTTGGGGACCTAAAAATAATATAAATATAATAGTATGTATCTATATTAAATTAGAATATTTTTAAATGTCTCCAGACTTTTTTAAGTTTTGGAGACCTAACACTTTGATATTTCTGTTCAACCCTTTAAAAATTTATGAAGAATGAATTTAACTTGACCTGTAAACTAAGTCCACATGTCTCTTAGTTTCCTAGTATTAAACATTGAAAAAACAGAAAACAGGATGTTTAGTTCTAGACTTAACTCTCTCTTGAGTGTGAACAGGTATAAAAAATAGTCTCCAAGTAAACCTGTCTTTGCTTGTAAGATGAGTCCTTTGGGCCTTGTAGCTTTAGTAGTAGTTAATAGTCCCCCCCCAAAAAAGGGCTTTTCAAGAGAGAATTACACCTTCTTCTATGATTGCTAGAAGTTAAGATTTTAAAAATAGCTCTATCTTCTCAAAGCTACAGAGCTCATGTTTTTGAGTCAAATATAGACATATGTACTTAGTTACTGTACTGTGCCATTTCTACATGTTGGTAATAGTTATAAGTACTAGCTTATATGTATAATACCACATATTTCTATAACCATAGCTCTTTCATCCCTCACTTTGATAATATCTTCGAGATTCTTCCCCTCATCATCCATATATTCTCTGCCTTTTCCATATCACTTTCTCCCATGGCAGTAATCTTAAAGTTAGATCACATGGATCTTTATTTTGTTTTGCTCTTATATTCTGTCAGACTCAACTTCCTTCCTTCCTCTGCTTCTTAACAGCTCCTTAGAGTTTAGGGACTTATTAGTTTTGATATTAGTTTTTTTGTTCCTCTTCCCAATACCAGTTTGTTGCTTAGGTCAGCTTCTTACAAGAGAAATGTATTTAGCCCTCCATTATGCAAGGTTTGTGATATGCCATCAGAAGACAACAAATAGACTGGAAAATCTAGAAGTTAGTTCTAAGGACATCAACAGGTATTAAAAATAAAACATTTTAAACAGTTCTTTTCTTACGAATAATCTATACTTCATGTGTATTGTTTGGGTTCTTTAAAGAAATTTGAAATCAAATCCATTATTCATATATAACTATAACATTGAGATTATTAAGGAGCTGAATAAAAAAAAAAGAATGAGACTTTTTAGCCTTAAATTTAATTTCAAGATTTGACTTTTTAAATAATGAAAGGGTATTATGATATTGAAATGAGTCTAGTTTTTGAAGCAAGGATATCAAAGACAAAAATTAAAAGTTACAGAAAACTGTTAGAAATTTGTAGTTTGATATTATGAGTTATTGCTAATTCAGATATGGGGGGGTTGGTTTGTTCACATATAAATATTTTTGGATGCACATAACTTAATTAAGAATAGTTGATGCTCTAAAATTTAAAATTCTTTTTTTGAAAACTTAAAGACAAACATTCTGAGTTATTTTTATTTATAGTATAAATAACATTTTTTGTTTTGAAAGCATTTACTAATGCAAATGTGATTTTTTTTTTTCCTTGAAAGAATTAAAGTGTATTTGTGATTATTTGAAGAACTCCTATGTTTGGTATCTTACTCTTGCCTGTTTTTTAATATTGCTTATCATTTCTGACAGGCTAGATTTTTCTGACCAACCAAATCTTGTTCAGTGGATTAAAACCGTATCTCAGCAGATAAAAGCATTGCAGGTCCTGCGGAAAGAAGAAAGTAAGTTTAGTAAGTTCTGATTTCATTTTTTCCATAGGAAAATGATGTAGTACAAAGAGCACTGGATTTGAAGTCAGGAAGGCCTAAATTCATATTCTACTAGATATTTACTATCTATGTGATAATGGAAAGTCCCTGTTTCAAATGTAAAATGGAAATGATAATACTACATCAACTCACAGAATTGTTTTGAAATGAGATAAAGAACTATAAATTTTTTAAAGTGCTGTTTATATAAAGTCATTTATTACTAATAGACTAACTGATTACATTATAACTGTCATTGTTTCATCATCAAGAAATATGAGCAAATTTGTATCAGTGTTTAAGAAAGCAAAGCAGCTTAGTCTGGTCTCTCTTACCACCCCACCTTGCCTTCTAAAGTCTTTCCATACCTGCCATCAGAAAGTCAAGGTTATCCCAGGAAAGATGATGATAATGATGACAACCACATCCTGAGACAACCATTCTATTATTTTTTTTAACTGCTTTTAATTGTTAGGAGTTTTTCTTTATGTCCTGCTACAGTCTATCCATTTGTACCATACTATCTGAAAATCATGGAGTTAGAGGCTAGGCTTTAAAAAAGTTATCTAGTTTAGTGCCCTCTTTTTCATCTCAGAAAAAGAGAGAGAGGGAGAGGGAGGAAGAAGAGAGGAGGGGGAAGAAGGAGTAAAATAACCTGGATTAATCTTATTGCAAATCCATCATTCTTTTCATTGTATCTTCAGCCATTGAAGCTAATTCTGTCCTGTCGGCTCAAAACGGTCTTTATGTGAAAACTCTTCTAATTGAAGACATGTACCACTTTAGACCAGTTGATCAGTGTCCTTCCTGAAATGTAACTATTGAAACTGGACTCAGGACTCAAAATGTTGTCTAGCTAGGAAAGGGTGTTATCTTTTGAATCATATTCTAGACACACACACTTGCATACACCTTAATCCAGCCTAAGAAGAATATGTGAATATATTAGTTTAACTCTGCCGCATCATATTATCAATTTACTAATCTTATTCTCCTCTGAAAAGTATCTTTCTTATAAACTGCTGCCTAACTGTGTGTTCTTTGTTCTGTACTTGTATAGTTGATTTTTTATAACACTTTACATTTATCCCTTAAATGTATTCATTCCTTAAATTTCATTTTATTAAATTTAAGCCAATATTCCAGGCTTTGGGAATCTTTTTGGGATCCCAGTTATGCCATCTAACATCATATTGTCTATCCTGCAAAGCTTCAAGTCTTTGAGGTTTAGATATTCAGCAAATTGTGGTTATATTAGCTAGCATTTCATTTTTGCTCCAAAAAGGAGATTAAAGGAGTCAGGGAAGTCCTATTTTGATGGCACAAGTATCAGAGATTAAGGAGGTTACATACAATTTCTAAGACTGTATCTATAGCTTCTTTGACTTATCATTGCTTTTAACAGCCAGATAAAAATATTTTCAATGGTTTGAGTAGAGTGTGTGTGTGTGTGTGTGTGTGTGTGTCTGTCTATGTCTACACACATATATAATGTGTGGCTTTTCTTGTAGGTACTCTGTCTTCTGAAAATTCAGAAAGTATGATTGAACCACAGCTTCCTGAAGGATTTAGGCCTGATTTCCAACCGAAGTAAGTCTTCTCGTCTTAAGTAAGCATTATAAATATACAGTTCATTTTTTTTCATTGTTTATATTGATATTTTTTACTTTTATATGACTTTGATTTTCAAGTATGTCCTTCACATCTTCCCTATTTATTAGAGCCATCTTGTAACAAACAATAAAAAAGAAAAGAAAAAGAAAAAGGTTCCATAAAACTAGTGAATCTGTTGGTCAAATCTGAGAATATAGGCTGTGTTTCAAATCATAGACCTCCCACTTTTTCATTAAAGTAAAGAAAGTGTATTTTCTCATCTCTTGGAGCCATTTTTGATTATTATTATTATTAGTTAGTATTCATTTGCTTCTTTCTTTATTCTATTTATATTATTATCATTGTATATATTGTTTTCTGAGTACTGCTTATTTCATTTCGGTCGTTACCTATAAGTCTTTCTGTGTTTCTCTATATTCTTATATTGGTGCTTTTTAATGCACAATAATATTCCATTCCTTTTGGGTATTATAGTTAATTTAGCCATTATCTAGTTCTTTAATATGCTTCTATTTTTTCAAAATTAAACATTGTAGTATAATTCTGGTATATGTGTTGTTTTTTCCTCTCACAGCAAAGAAGCATATAACAAATTCACATTTACACATGTGCAATGTATTATATATTAAAAACTTGCATATTGAGCTCATACCAAATAGAGGGAATAGCATCCAAGAAAATTTGCTTTCAAATTAATATGAGCATACAATGTTTTGGAACTAACTCCATACTTGTCCACCTCAGGAATCCATATTCTGAAAGTATTAAAGAAATGCTGACAACATTTGGAACAGCCACTTACAAAGTAGGACTGAAAGTTCATCCCAATGAAGAGGATCCCCGTGTGCCTATAATGTGTTGGGGTAGCTGTGCATATACTATTCAAACCATAGGTAAGGCCCATTGTAAGTCAATATAGTAATGTAAATAAAAGATAAACAACTGCCTTAACAGTAATATCCAGATTGACAGATTATAAATTTATGAATGAACATTAAAAAAAAAATCTTGGGGACTGATTGCTTATGGTTCAGAAGTAACACTGAGTTTTAGTTCAATATTAACATATTCCAAGTGAAGTGACTTAAAAACTCTAGCACTTAAATTTGATCATTATATTGTTTCCTGTAGAAAGAATATTAAATGATGAAGAGAAACCATTATTTGGTCATTTGCCTTGCCGACAGGTAAGATCTCACCTTTTCTTGATTATATGAAAGTTGTGAAGGGGATGAAATTAAGATACTGTTTAGTATTTTGAGGTTTTTTAAATTATGAAATAGGTAATTATATCTGGGTTCATCTCCTTCATATTAAAATTGTTCTTTTATGGCACTTAAAATTATTTTATTTACTTTTCATGAAGACTTAAAATAAGCTTCACATTTAGGATTTCTGCTATGAATATAGCAAAAAGTGAAATAAAACAAAAAATAGACTTATCTGCCTTGCTTTAGAGGAGAAGTGTCAAATACACTGTCGGGGCCCATGTGGCCCAAAACATTCCTGATTGTACTCCAAACTAGATTAAAATTCAATTGTGAAATATTTGACAAATTATGTAAAAACATAGTAAAACATAAATAATATTACATTTTAAAACTAAGTCAATATGCAACTTGCAGGGATCTCTCTGTACCTCTTAATGTCCCCTGTTTCTCCTTGAGTTTGACACCTGCCATTCAGGGTCTTCAAGATAATAAAGCCTGAGGGCAGGAGTGGCAATGAAGAGAAGTATGTTCTCATGGAAGTCATCTTGGATGAAACATTTCTTTTCCTGTGTGGCAGTCTAGAGGCTATCAAATCCTTATTTTGGCTTTAAGTAATTGAGATCCCCTGAGCTCTTGTTCTTTTGTTAGTAGCTGAAATTGGAAATACTTATTTGACAGTATAGCAGCCAACTGGCTGATGTTCCCTACCTTTTGGGAATATGAAGGAATAATTATGGCATGAGAAATATTGTTTCATTCTTGTATCTCTTAAACTCTTATATAATCAGTTGGTGGAGTAGAAATCTACCTAAATAAATTGTCTTAAGTACAACAATATACTTCTAGAAATGAGAGGTGGAAAACAATGAGCAATCAGAGGTTTATTGGATGGACAGAAAATCTAGTTTATTCAGGCAGTTTTAGCTGAAGTGTTTGGCAGATATTTTTCCATCTTTTAAATTAAAGGGGGGCTTTTCTAAATGTAATCCCTTGTTTTTCCATAGTTGTTATTGTTCAAGTCTTTTCAATCATGTCCAGCTTTTTGTGGCCACATTTGAGGTTTTCTTGACAAAGATACTGTAATGGATTACCACTCTTCTTGTCTTCCTGACTATAGGCCCAGCGCTTTTATCACTATGCCACTTAGCTGACCTATAGCACAGTACTTTTCTATAACCCTCTCCCCCAGAAGTTCTCTGACTGAGTAAATTTTACCTCCCCTCAACTTAACTACTATCATAGGCTCCTAAACACACTGCATTCCTCTTCCTATCTCAAACACTAAAGCCCTTGACTCCTGAATTGTGTTCATCCACGTCACAATCAAGACATTATCTATCTGCTAATCATTTATATGATATTTGTGGCATAAATGTAACTTTACATAAGATAATACCTTCTTGGGACAAATCAAAAGGCTAGGACATAATATGAATTTACTCTAGTGATTGCCCAAAGAGAATAGCATTCTCTGATCTACATTTTAAATAGTTGCCTCTGTGGAAATAAAACAATTCATCTGTAGCAGTTTTTATTAATAGTTAATACTTCCATTTTCTATTTCAGGACGACTGTCTCAAGTCATTAACAAGATTTGCCGCTGCACATTGGACAGCAGCATCATTTTCAGTGGTGCAGGAACATTTTTGTGCACTTTTTGCATGTAAGTTTTAACATTTTGAAATGCTTTTGTTAATGAGTATAAAAATAATATAACAGGGGCAGCTAGGTGGTACAGTGGATAGAGCACCAGCCCTGAAGTCAGGAAGACCTGAGTTCAAATCTGATCTCAGACACTTAACATTCCCTAGCTGTGTGACCTTGGGCAAGTCACTTAACCCCAATTGCCTCAGCAAAAAAGCAAAAAAAAAATAATAATAATAATAATATAACAAACATGCATTTTTACTTAGTAAAATAATTTTTTTATTTAGCAATTCAAACATAAATACCTTTCAGGATAAACTAAATTCTTTTTATAAGTTATTAATTTTAGATTCTTTTATATCATGTGGGAAACTAAATTTAGATATTATTTAGTTTTAAAATGAATTTAATGTTTACTAATTTATTTTTGTTTTTAATATTCAGCACTAGTGCCTAATGAGAAATATGGAAATCTTCCAAGCATATTAGATATTGACATGTTTCATTTACTGGTAAGTATGTGCGTTATAATTACTTTCTATAAAGTTGAGTTACCCACATAATTAGTTTGGTCAGGGAAGAATTATCTAAAATATTTTATTTTTCCCAGTTACATATAAAACAATTTTTTACATTTGTTTTTAAAACTTTGAGTTTAGATTTTCTCCCTTCCTCCCTTCTGTCTTCCTCCCACATTGAGAAGGAACATGGAAAATTATACAAAATATATCCATAAAAGTCATGTTGCCAAAAAATTTAAAAAAAAAAAACATAGATTTCACACACCTCCCCCCCCCAAAAAAAATTTTTTTTTAATGTGTTTCAATCTGTTCAGACACAATCTGGGTATGGATAGCATTTTTCATCATAAGTCCTTTAAAGTAGTCTTGGATCATTGTATTTCTGAGAATATCAAAGTCTAGATTTTATTTTGGAGTTTATCTGTTAAATTGAAGTCTTTTTGGAAATGGTAGAAAACAAGAAAGAACTGAGAAAGGGAATTGTTCTAGTTAAAAGAATTCTAGCTATTGGTATCAGGAGACTTTGTAATTCTGAGTCAGTCTCCAGCACTAAAATATTCCCTGTGGCTTAAGCAAATGATTTAACTTTTCAGTGCTTCAGCTACTTATCTAATGCATAAGTTATATCCATTCTACCTAATTCATAGTGTAATTGTGGAGATATATATAATTTTTATTGTGAAGGGCAAGGCAGGACAAATTAAATTATTTAGGGAAGAATTTTCATCTCAAATCCTTTGTTTTTTAAGTGATTATTGTTGGCCAAGGATGAGTGAAAATTCCAGTTTGTGATCTCTAATAAGCAAGATAAATGATAAATATTAGATTATAAAATAGAGAAATGTGAAAAATATTTTGATTAAAAAAGTAAAGGAAAATTTAAAATAAAAAGGACACAATAGAGTCCCTATTTCATAGATAGTTTTTTGGTTTTTTTTTTAGTTCTTTCATCTGTGAAAGTATTCCTCGCTACTGATGACTGTCATACTCATAATTTTAAAAAATGAGGTGAATACTCTTTGATACTTAGTGTATTCTGTCTCTTTCCTAGGTAAGCTTGGTACTCTCGTTCCCTACTTTGCAATGTCAGGATTTTTCAGGATTTAGCCTCACAACTGGAGATCTTCATATTTTCCATCTTGTCACCATGGCACACATAGTACAGATCTTGCTTACCTCATGTGCAGGTAACGACTTTTCCTTACATTCTTTTGATAATTTCTTTTAGAAAACACTGAGTTTCCTCATGGTTTTTTAAGAAATCACTTAAAAGATGAATATATATATATTGTAATTGGATAACTTCATTACAACTGCAAATAAAATGTTTTGGAATTGGAGAAATCCATTTTTCTATATTACATGAAGTAAAATTCTACAGAAATATGAATGTTTTATTTTTATTTGTCGCCTTAAAAAGAAATTCTTAGGGGCAGCTAGGTGGCACAGTGGATAGAGTACCAGCCCTGAAGTCAGAAGGACCTGAGTTCAAATCTGGTCTCAGTCAATTAATACTTTCTAGCTGTGTGACCCTGGGCAAGTCATTAACCCCAATTGCCTCAGCAAAAGAAAAAAAAAAAAAAAGAAATTCTTACTTGTTATGATAGCATATATATTTAATATAAATGTAAATAAGTTACTAAGCAAATTTAGTTGGTTGCTTTGATTTTTTTAGTTATAATCTTAATAAAATATTTTAAAATAAAACATTTAGTAGTTCCCCCTCAAAAAAAGGCCAGTTCTCTTGAAGCACATTTAGTTATGTCAGCATCTTAAATACTCATTGAGAGTATAGAAGGGATGTTGTATGTATGCCCCAAGAGTTTATAGTGTAATGACTATACTGCTAATACTTTGGTGATTCATATAAAATCTGTTTTTTACTATAAATTTTAAAGCAATATATTGAGCCAACTTTAACCAATGAAAGAGGCAATGAAGAATTTAGACCTGATGTACCCAAACATCTTTGACAGAAGAGTAAATATTTTAAATAAATTAGAGGCCCTTCATTAGTCATGTTAATGTTTTGAGGTTTTTGTTCATTTTATTCTACTCTGTTTAGTACTTATCCTATACGTTGTTCTTTCTGAACACATTCTGTTAGTAATTTTTTTTTAGTTCATTTATTCATAGTTCCTTGAAATACTTTTCTCTCTTACTCTGGAAATTTTTTGAGAGAGAAAATAGGCAGTGGGGGGAAACAGGTTCAAATGGAAGAAAGTAGATATAAGAATGGACTACAGGCAGATTTAGAGGTGAGATGAAAATTCAAAATGAACAGAAGTATGTTGTCCAGTAGGGTCAAGGCAAATATTCAGTATTTGTTTATTTTTAAGGAGAGTTAAGGACCCCATGCAGCTCTTTCCTGACCTCTATCTCCTAATATCTATGCTCCTCTTATCATAACTCCTTTCTTCTCTACTAGGTCTGCCTTTTCAAAGTTGATCTCAGAGGAACAGTTGATTTGTGATCAGTATTTTGTTAGTTAACTAAGTCTCTTTATGAATACATTATTCTCCCCTAGCAGAAACCATTTTTGGTTCCTGGATGGCCTGGCTCATTGAGCTGAGGATGCCCTGTTGTGTTGTCAATTTCTGCTCTTTCTGAGTGACTGGGATTCTTTCACTGTTGGGAGTGAGGGGTGAAGGGAAGAGGGAATATGACAGTAACACATTTCATCTCAGGTATTTCATTTGAGGGCATAATGTATTCATAATTATTTGGAAAATAGTGATGTTTCATTTTCAATATGCTTTGCTGGCAAAGATAGTCATACTAATGTTTCCTTATCTTTTTAGAAGAGAATGGCATGGATCAAGAAAATCCTACTGGTGAAGAAGAGTTAGCAGTGCTTGCTTTGTACAAAACACTTTGTCACTGTGCAGGAAGGTAACATCTGTATTACATAGGAAGCATGTTGCTCTTCTGGAGCTTTACCATGCAGAAAAGGTTTTTGACATGCAGTAAATGCTTGTTCTGTAGCATTTTTTATTTTTACATTTGAATTCCTTGTGATGCATTTAAGTGGCACTTTTGACCCTTCCTATTATAAGTAGGTGACCTTGCATTGTCAGTGAGACCAAGGAATGGAGTTGAGCCTTTTTGCCTATCTTTGCATGAACAATGAGTGGCAAAGTAAATAGAACTCAGAATCAGAAGCACTTCCTACTTACCTTAGATATTATCCCATTTTTTTTTCTCAACCATACATCCCCATGATTCCCTGATTGAGTAGCACGTTAGGCTGTTTGCTATAGAAAATAGAAACAGGTACCATGAAATTCTCAAAACAAAATTATTTTGAATTCAATTAGACTTTTTCAAATGATTGTTTTACTCACTTAAATAGTTGCTCAGAAATCTAAAAACTTTATTTACCAGTTAAGATCAGAAAGAATTCTCATTATAAAGGATTTACTATGGCTTTTTAAATGTGACTTTCCCCTTTGCATTTTAAATATTTACTTTACAATAGTACACAGTTACACAATTTGTAGACATCTACAGATATGTACATATTTGTTCATACTCTAATGTGAGTGGGCACTAAATGAACTTATAACTAAATCAGGGGTTCTTAATCTTGGAGCTTTGGATTTGGGGTTTTGTTTTTTTAATATATTCAAACTGTCTTTCAGTATAATTACTTTCTTTGTAATCCAGTAAGTTTTTTCTGCATTTAAAAAGATTACGGTTCCATAGACTTCATCAAACTGCCTAAGGAACTCATGTCACCAAAAAAGGTTAAGTACATGCTAAACTACATGACCTCAGTCACACCAGAATTTGTATTATTCTAAATGAAGGTAGAAGATAAAGGAAAGTTGCAGGTAAACAAAAGGATTGTTCACAAATTCTTCTTCGAGAAGAAAATAATGAGAGTTAATAGAATTTTGTTGTGCTCCAGCGGCAACAAAAAAAAGGTTATTTTATGAGATATACTCAACTCATGACAGTGCCCATCATGATCATTCTTAACTAGACCAATTAAAGACAATTGCCATTTACCTACCAACAACTGTTGAAGAAAATTTGGAGGTAGAACAATTATAAAAAGAACATAAACCCAACAAATGAAATTAATGCACACTTGATAACTTTAAAGCAAAGTTGGGCATGGTTAGCAGTTGCCAAAAAATTTATTGGAAAATATAACTTAGTATTAATAAATAAAAAAGGCCCAAGATTTGTAGTGCAATGAAGATTTGCACTTATGTGAGCCTCTTGTCTACTTGTTTCAATAAGAGAGTAGGCACTAGATATGATGAACATTAAAGAACATCAAAAAATTGAAATATATTCTAATAGGCAAGAAATAACTAATATAAATATGGGAGTCTTTCCCAAATCAACTGTTTTGTTGATTTCAGGCAACTTTTCATTGACTTTTTAGAATGTGCCAAAATGAGAGTTAATATAGAATTAAGAGAAAGAATTAGAAACCAGAAGTAAGAATAAAGAGAATGTAGGCCATAAAATTAAAACATAAATGTGAGAAATTGACAAATATTGTAATTTTTTTAAAGAAGTTGAACCAATGTAAATCCATCGCCACAATAAGGAAGCCAAAAAAGATTTGCTTTAGCTTGTAAACACTTATTTTCATTGTCATGTAGAATACAGGGGAGTACAGGTTAGCTCCAATTTAAAATATAAACTCATTTGAAAAAAATCTTATGTAATAAAAAATAATAATATTTAAAAAAAAAGAAAGAAAGAAATCTTATGTAAGAGACTGATGGAGGATTATGAGCCCTATTGTCGCATAAGATAGGAAGAAATGATAAAGAAAACACAAGTTAAGAGCTTGGATAAAGATAACCATTTACCCAAATCAGCTTGATGTCAATTTATAGAGAAACTTGGAACAACATATAAAAAAAGGAAGAGAACTATCAAGATTTTGATTATATCTAATATTTATAATTATAATATGTAATTAAAAATTATTCTCTTGAAAGATGACAGTGACTCACTATATTTATATCACATCAGTCCTGATGTGCTAGATAAAAAAGTAGGTCTAGTATTAAGGAAAATAAAACTGAAACCCTTCTTGGTTAAACCCATGTATGCACAGAGATTTGTGCTTAAAGATGACATCATAAATTAGAAGAGTAAAGAAGAAATTATCTTTCAGATGTATGGATAAAGGAAGAATTCATGACCAAACAAGAGATAGAAAGGGTCACAAATAGTAAAATGGACAATTTTGATTACATGAAATTAAAAAGCTTTTGCACAAACAAAAATAAAACAAGAACAGAAGAGAAACATGTAAATAAAAAAATCTTTGTAACAATTTCCATAAAGCTCTCATTCCTAAGCTATATCAACAACTAATGCAAATTTATAAGAATAAGAACCGTTCTCTAATAGATAAATGATCAAGGATATGAACAGGTATTTTTTGGAGGAAGAAATTCAATTTACTGGTAGACTTAGGAAAAAGTACCCTTAAGTCTACAGTGTCAAACACATGGTCTATGGGCCTCATGCAGCCCACAACTCTTCCAAGTATAGCCCAAAACAGAATAAAATATAATTGGGAAGCATTTATCAAAACAAAAAATGCAATAAAACATAGATAACACTGCAGTTTTTAAAACTTAAGTCATGTGGCCTGCAGAGGTCCTTCTATACATTTAAGTTTGATACTATGGACTCTAAATGACTAATAATTGGAAAAATTTAAATTAAAACAACTTCAAGGTTTCAATTTCAATTTTCCACAATTTCCCACATTCCCTCACACCCATCAAATTTCAAAGTTGACAAAAAAGAAAAATGTCAAATCCTGGAGGAGCTTGAAGAAAAATGTACATTAATGTACTGCTGGTGGAACTGTGAATTATTTCATTGTGAAAAGCAATTTGGAGCTATGCACAATTAAATTGGATTTCCCCTTTGAACCAGCAATACCACCACTAGATCTGTACCCCAAAAAGAGATTAAAGAAAAAAGATAAGGATTGTGCAAAAATATTAATAGCAGCTCTCTTTTTGGTGGCAAAGAGTTAGAAACTGAGGGGATGCCCATCACTTGGGGAATGTCTGAACAAATTATGATATATAAATGTGACAGAATACTGTTATGCTGTATGTAGGAAATAATGAAGGGAGTGGTTTCCAGAAAACCTGGAAAGGCTTGTAGGAGTTGATACAGAATGAAGTGAGCTGAATAAGAGAACAATTTATGCAGTAACAGTAGTATTGTAAAGACAATTGCCTTTGAAAGTTTTAGAAACTGATCAACACAATGACAAACCATGATTCCAGTGGACTCATAATGAGACAGGCTACACACCTCCCAATAGAGAGGTGATGAGCATGATCAGACATTTTGGATGGTCAGTCAGATATTTGTTTTTCTTAACTTTACATGTTTGTAAGAGGAGATTTTGTTTTTTATTCTTTCCCAATTTGGAGTGAGGCAGGAAAAAGAGAAAGCAATCTTCATTTAAAAAATATATAAAATGTAATTGAAAAAAAAAAACCAGCAGGTAAGAAAAACCATAGCAGATTGCTCATCTAAATAAAATACATTTATTGTTTCTTGGCAATGTTTTTTAGCCAAAATGCAAAAAGCATTTAAATTATATAGTGTGAAATCTACAAAATCTGTACAAAAATCATCAGACATCATCGGGAAGCTGTATGAGTGGAAAAGGAAGTGGATTTAACATGTAGCAAGAACAAGGAATAACTAAAAGGATAGTCCATTTATACTTATGTGATATTAAGTAAAGTATCCCCCATATATTCAATTGACTCCTTGTGGTAGAATTACAGGTGAGTTGCCCATGATTAATGTTTTGGATGAACTATTAGAAACAGTACCCACATCAACAAGATCACAGGACTTTTAAACTTGACAACATTTTTAGTGTCTTTTCTGTAAACTGGAGAACATTTGTATGAGTCATAACATTTTGAAGAAAATAGAAGGTTCAAGGAAAGATCTTTTTAAATAAAATAATAGTGGCATATTTCAACTTTAGAGGTTGGTGAGTCACTGACATAAGTTCTAAGATATCTTATTTATTCTGGGCACTCTAACCTGCCCAGGCCTAGCTGGAAAAAGATACTCTGTCTGTCATGTATAAGAGAGTAATTCAAGCCATACATGAGGCTTGAATATTATGACTTTATACCTGCCATCCTGCATGCCAGGTGCTGTCATTATCTTATTAAACTATCTCTCTGAAATAGATCTAGCATTAGACTCAACTATTCCTTGTTATTTCTATTCTGTGTTCTAACTAAAGTGACCGTTTCTCATTATACTTCCCAATAACAATTTATTTTGTACTTAAGTGCCTTGAAAGAAATTCCCTCAGGCTGGCATCTGTGGAGGAGTGTCAAAGCTGGAATTATGCCTTTCCTGAGATGCTCTGCCTTGTTTTTCCATTACTTAAATGGAGTACCTGCCCCATCTGAAATTCAAGGTAAATTATTCAGTTACGAGTTATGGGAAAATTTATTCTGTCCTCTCACTGTGAATATTTGGGGAAAGATTGATTCAAAGGAAAGAAAACAAATTAAAATTACTAGCTGTGTGACTCTGGGCAAGCCACTTTACTGCCATCTTTCTCAGTTTCCTCATCTATAAAATGGAGATAATAATAGCGCTCACCTCTCAGGGTTGTTGTGAAGATAAAATGAAATGCTATTTGTGTAGGAGTATATAAATGCTAGTTATTATACTACAGTTGTTTACTATAATTTACATTAATACTGCACTGCTTCATGAAGAGATAGAAATTTTCACATGAATAGATCTAATTTGATATAAAATCCCAAAAAGTGTACAATGACAAAAGCATTTTTAAGCAACTCAGCAATGTCTGTAGATTTTTTTTTAATTTATTTAATTTAATGTTATTTATAAACTGACTAGCTGGGATAAAAAAAAAAAGAAACTAAACCAGTTTCAAGGACCATGAACATTTTGAACTTAAAAAAAAATATATATATATATATATATATATATGAGTTGTAACTTCCCAGTAAGACCATTTAGATGTTGTTTTGATTGCATGTTTTACCATTCTTTTATTTATTTTATATTTAATTCATTTACCAAATAACAAGTCTGAATGTGGGCCATACATTATAAACCAGAAAAATGACATCTAAAAATAATTCAGACTGATGAAACATGCTGACTCACCTCCCAACAGAGAGTTGATAGGCTCAGGAGGCAGATTAATATAGAGCTTTTGCAAATGGCCAATGTAGGACTTTTTTTTGGCTTGACTATGCATATTTGTTACAAGGGTTTTGTTTTTTCTTTTTTTCAAGGTACAGGGCAGGAAGAAGGATATGAGAAGTAATTAAATAAATTTTTAATTGAAAAAAATTAAATTTTGAAACATTTAAAAATAAAAGTAGTCCAGACTCCTGAAACATTTATATAATTCATGACCATTAGAGTGTATTTTAACTGTTATCTTTTAGCAAGGATGTACCCATCTCTCACAATAACATTTCAAAATTATGTAATAATTTTTACTTTCTAAAACACTATCACATTCTTTATCTTATTTGATTCATATAATAGTCTTGTGAGCCCAGGTATATTATAGCCATTTTACAAAAGGCAAAACTGAAACCCAAAGAGGCTAAATAATTGCTAGAAGTAACACAGTAAGTCAGTAGCTGAAGCAGTAGTCTAAAGCACAGATCTCTTAGTGCCCAGTCCAATATTCTTTTCACAATAGTAGGTTGTTAGTAATATTATTCCATCATTTTTAATTTATGTAGAAAAGTTGGAATGTTTCCTCTGTCTTTTTAGCTTTTTTGAAGGGTCCTCCACTGTTTATTTTTTTTCCTTTTAATCCTCATAGTTTTACTTGATGTTTATGCCATCTGTAAAATTTGTACATTTTACATTTTCTCCCTTCTTTACCTCCCTTCAGTAATTGGAGCAAATCAGTTCGAACATTTGTGTAGCTATCTTTCTCTGCCAAGCAACCTTATTTGCCTTTTTCAAGAAAACAACAAGATAATGAACACATTAATTGAAAGGTAACAAAAAATTTTTCCCTCAGTTAAAATTATCCTGGATTAACATGAAAAGTTCACTAGTTCTGTTAGGTTGATATCCAGAGGCATAACGAAACTTCATTAGAGTTCCACTGATTGAAAAAATGTTATACTTAAACATGTCTCCATCTAAAACTGAAGCATTTGCAAAGCCTATTAATTACAAAAACAGAATGGAAGAGGGATTTTTCACCTTACTAAAGCAACAAACCTTGTGGACGTTAGTAAATAGATTATAGAATCCATATTGGATGAATTCTTAAATATGTGAAAAGAAACTGAGGCCCAAAGAAGTCAAGGATTGTGTGATTTAAGCCTGTTGGGGATAGAGGAAAGACTGAAATCCAGACTTCCTGACAAGCAAACATTTGCTCTTTCTACCTCTACCAGATTCCTTCTGTGCTATGGGACTGGAAACTGCAAAATCAAAATGAAGCTTGTCAGTTCATTAATGTAACCTCATAAAATTCTTACTTGGGAACATTTTGTAATTGTTTCTAATTATACGTCTGAAAAGAATAAAACTTTTGGTTTTTAATACCTCATAATTCATCCATGTCATCGATTCAAAATGACTTTTCTTCAGTTAATTTGAATTTATTATACTTTCCTGAATTTACAAACTCAAATATTGGCCATTATGGTACAATAGAAAGAGTAGTTTGCCTTGGAGTCTAAACCTGGGTTTAGACTCTGGTGCTTCCTATCTGAGAAATTTTTCTCTGTCATTTAACTTTCATTGAACTCTATTTCATCAACTGTAAAATGAAGGGATTGGGCTAGATGGCCTCTGAGATCCTTTCCAGCTATAGAGCCATGATCCTGTGATATTGCATTCAAAAAAAAAATTTGCAAATCAAATGTTGCATTTGTTTCAAGTTTCCTTAGCATAAGGAATATACTATTTTGAACTAGGAAATTTTTTTCTTTCATATGAGAATTCAATAATTACTGCTTAAGCAGCATAAATATGTATTAGAATTATCTCATACTAGATAAAAGTGAGGTCAGAAAAATGGAATAGATCATTAGAATTGGAACCAAAGACCTACAGTGTATTCATGCTTAATAAATCCAAGGTCACAGAACATTGCTGAAGAGAATAATTCAATAAAAGTTAATAGCCATGCAGTTTTGTAGCATAGAAAAAATGGAATTAGATACTCATCTGACAGCATAGACTATAAATTCTGCATGGATCAGTGATCTAAATGTTTTTTAAAAATGATAATAAATTAGAAAATTAATTGTCTATTGGAATCATGAAGAGGAATAAATCGATCCTATGTCTCAAAAAAAAAAGATGAAAACCATAAAAGGAAAAAAAATAGTTTATTTAATCAGATCAGCTCAAAAATAGGACACAAAATCAAATAGGCAATTGAGTTATCAAAAATTATTATATACTTTTAAACACAGTGTAAAGTATAGAATTGCAGCTTTTTTACAAATCATTTTATTTTTGCTAATGTATTGAAATATCCTTTTGTTTATGGTTACTAAGATTAGACTTTTCAGGAATTATAGTCTTGCTTTATTATAAATAAAAATATAATTTTCCTCTCCATTAAAGTTGGTGCAATAACAATGAAGTCAAAAAATATCTGGAAGGTGGAAGGCAAGCCATAAGGTAAGTTAAAGTTTTTAAGAAATCCATGAGAAGAGTGGAAGGATAATTGTGTTCCTTCTCCTGAGTTTTTCTCATTCATATATTTATACAGATATTTTCCATCTATAAAAATGCCATAATGTAAAGAAATAAATTGACTTTGAATGAATTATACATAGGCATGTTCCATTTTGTATGCAAAGTCAACACTTCTTTTCATTATTTTGGAAGTTGCATCTTTTTTTTTTTTCTTGAGGCAGTTGGGGTTATGTGATTTGCCCAGGGTCACATAGCTAGGAAATGTTAAGTGCCTGAGACCAGATTTGAACTCAGGTCCTCCTGACTTCAGGGCTGGTGCTCTATCCATTGCACCACCTAGCTGCCCCTTGGTCCACTAAGGAGGAATTTACTTTGGGCTCAGGCTATTTTCTTTAGCATCAGAAATGCCACAAAGCATGAGCATTTAGTAAAAATGAAGTCATTGCTTAGTTAAGAAATTCCAAATTCGGGGCAGCTGGGTGGATAGAGCACCAGCCCTGAAGTCAGCATGACCTGAGTTCAAATCTGGCCTCAGACACTTAACAATTTCTAGTTGTGTGATCCTGGGCAAGTCACTTAATCCCAATTGCCTCAGCAAAAACAAAAACAAAGAAAGAAAAAGAAAAAAAAGAAAGAAATTCCAAATTCTAAAAAAAGTCATTTCTCTCATATTTCCTACTAGTCTTATTTCCTTCCTATTTTGAGACATAAATATTTGCTTTCCCTCCATACCATCCTCTCATGGTTGTGGATTACTAGCTGTCTGGACAGCCAGTTCTTATTGGGGGTACCATGGGAACCTGTATCTATGTTCTTACTGGTACTGGGTGAGACCTTTGGAATCACCAGCCACAGAGCAGACATTCATTGTCCTGAATAAAATCTTTCTGAGACTTAAGACTTCTAGAATATTTGAGATAAAATAGGCTTCAGATTGACCTTTTTAAGTCTAGAAAGAATTACATTCAAACCATTTGGGGGGGGCAGGGGAGAAAGGAGAGTGTTAATCCCTAAAGAAGATGTCTCTGCTAAAAAATGTTGATAGCTGTTAATATATGTGTTATTATGGTGGCTTTATGGGCACAGAGGTAATTTAATGTTATCAAATGATAGTTGAAAAAATTTCACTGTTTCATTGTTGGTTCGGATGTGTGTGGACTGTCTCAGTATCCTCATAAACATTCTATTCTGTTTTGTTTTAGCTATGCAAGAGAATCTAACAAATTAATAGATCTTCCAGATGATTACAGCAGTCTCATTAATCAAGCATCTAATTTTTCGTAAGTTCTTTTGCCCTATTACCATTTTAAACCATGAAATCTTATGTCACTGGGAGCATTCAACCATTTTACATAAAATTTGAGGATTTTTAAAAAATTTTGAGAACTATAAAATTTAACTCTTCATAATCATGACTTTAGTTTCTCAGAATGTCATCCAACCTATATGTATAAAATTATTATGGCAGCTCCAAGGGCAAGAAAAAATGGAAATTGAAGGAATATCCATCAGTTGGGAAATGGCTGAATAAATTGTGGTACGTGATTATGATGGAATATTATTATTCTCTGGGAAAGGATGAGCAGGAAGTTCTCAGAAAAAAAACCTGGAAAGTCCTTCATGAACTTCAGCAAAGTGAAATATACTGTATACAAAGTAATAGCAATGTTCTGGGATGATTAGCTGTAAATGATTTTTGCTATTCTCAGCAGTATAGTGATCCATGACTACTCTGAAAGACTTTTGATGAATAATCCTATCCATACCCAGAGAAGGAACTGATTATATCTGAATACAGACTGAAGTATACTCTCTCTGTGTCTGTTTCTCTTTTCTTCCCCCATCTCTCTGTCTCTTCTCTTTCCACCTTTTCTCTCCCTCTTCCTACCTCTCCCCCTCTCTCTATACCACCCTACTCCCTCTCTCCTTTTTTCTTTCCCTCTTTCTCCCCCTCTCTTTCCTTCTCTCTTTCCCCCTCTCTCTTTCTCTCTCTCTCTCTTTGCTTTATTTCTCTTAAGGGTTTGGGTTGTTGTTGTTGTTTTTTTTTTTTTTTTAGGGTGAGAGATCTATGTTTTCTTTTGCAACATGACTTTTATGGAAATGTTTTGTATAACAAGAAACACATCATTTCTTAATGGGGGCTGGAAGTGGTGCTTATAAAGGAGAGAATCTGGATGTCAAAAGTTTTTTTTTTTTAAATGTAAAAAATTGTTTTAAATGTAACTGAGGGAAAATATTAAATAAATAAAAATATTTTTTTAAAAAAATAATGTCATTCAAGCATGTTTTGGGATAAAGTGAAAGGAAAAAATTTGTGAGTTAACTAGAAGTTTTCAAAATCATATATAATCTGAAAATGTTAAAAATAATTATACATGTATAATCTATATCATATTGCTTGCTGTCTTAGGGAGAAGGAGGGAAGGGAGGAAGGGAGAAAAAAACATTTGGAACTCAAAATCTTACAAAAATCAATGTTGAAAACCATCTTTACATGTAATTAGAAAAATAATATACTATTAAAAAATTTTAAATAAAAAATATATAATCAAAAAATCTAGAAGAACCATAAAGCCCTAACCACACTTACGTGTTTTAAAAAATGGCTTGTGTTTCCCTTGGCTACTTGAAGGTGCCCCAAATCTGGAGGGGACAAAAGCCGAGCACCCACCCTGTGCCTTGTGTGTGGGACCATGCTGTGCTCCCAGAGCTACTGCTGCCAGACTGAGCTAGAAGGGGAAGATGTTGGAGCCTGCACTGCACATACCTATACTTGTGGGTCTGGAGTAGGGATCTTTCTGAGGTAAATACTTGCATGGTTCTTAGCAGAATCAGTCCAGGCTTTCTGGGTCCTTTTTCCTCCTCCCAGTAACTCAGAGAGCTTTTGAGGCCATTATGGCACTGTGACTTTGGAGCCCTGAGTTCAAATCCTACTTCAGTTGTGTTACCTTGATCAAGTCATTTAACCTCTGTCTTAATTTTTTTTTCTGTAAAATGGGAATAATAAAAACAGCCATTTCACAAGATGTTGTGAGCTTCAAGTGATCAAACTACAATATCTTAGAAAGAAAACAATGTAAAGATATATATGTTTAAAAAAAAAAAAAAAGATGAGCTAATCATTTTATTTTATGAGAGCAAGGCTTGATTGATGAATTAACTATCCAGGTGCTCCACTGTTAACTACACAATATCAAGAGAACTCAAGAAAGGCCCAGAAATGTTGAATAGATCCCCTGTTCCAACTTATAAGAGAATGCAGACAAAAATCACATAGGATTGATAGGCAAGAGTGCATTCTGCATTGTTGGAATGATCACAGATCTTTAGAGTATTAAAGTTTCAATTTCTTGAAAATATCTTTTTAAAAAACTACTTAATTCCTGATTTTGTACTTCATAGCATATGCTGAGTTATATTTTCATATTCTTGTGTATTAATGTTGATTGCATGTAATTCATATATGATATATAGACATGTGGGAAAAACCTTATTTTAGATCAGACCAGGTTGTAATGAGGTCCTACTGCTGTATCCTAAATAGATTCATATGAAATTTTATGTATATTCTGTTCTGTAGCATTATGTTCTATATGCATTCATTCATTTGAAATTATCCTCAATCTTTGGTTATTAACACAGAATGTGTCTTTATAGAGTACGAGAATGTCAGGTGCTGTTTTTAGCTGGAAAAACCAAAGGCTGCTTTTACGCTCCTCCATACCTTGATGACTATGGAGAGACAGACCAGGGACTCAGGTAATACTGCATTCTTAGATAATGATATGGATGTCATGTGGTATTTAAAGGTGGCAAGTACTATAGAGACTATGTTATTCAACACTCATTTTAAAGAGAGGAAATCCCCTATTAGAGAAATGACTGACTTAATATTATGTAGATAGTAAATAAAAGATCTAATGATAATTCCACTGCTAAACATGTTACACATCTGATGATATTATTGATTATTTCTAGGGTTTTAGGACCTCTTTTGCCTACTGGGCAAGGAGATTAGTTTGTGTTCCTCTGGACGACTTAAATTACTTATATTAAATGACTGTTTCTAACCAAAATTTGGGGAGTTTGGAGCATTAATTAGGCATAGTGTTGACCCAGATGGATGGGGGGGGAAGGGCAAGGAGAACCTCAATGAGCCCTCAATAATCCAAGAGAATCATTAGCATATTGATACTAACAAAGAAGTGCCTTCTTTTCCAGTCCTTCACTTCTGATAATTAGCTGAGTTGTAGGCTCCTATGTAACAGTATAGGGCAATATTGTTTTAAATAGGGAAGTTAAGGCTATATAAAATGTGTTATTTATAAGATTTATATATATATATATATAAGATTTACTATAAATATGAAAGATTTGTCATATTTATATTTATGTGTGTGTGTATTTACACACACACACACATATAAAGATTTATTTATTTAAAGAATAAATAAACCTCTCAGGGCATTATCTGCTTTGCTTACCTTCTTTGTGCATCCCTCATCTTCCTCTTAACTTATCCCATGAAAATTTAAAGACAATTCCAGTGTCTTTGAACAGCATACTTTGCTTCCACAAATACTTAATGCTGCTGCCTGAGAACCATTATTACAAACCATGCCATAACCTCCAAAAAATTTGGGAAGTTTTAGCTGAGGGTAGTACTACCTTGCCATACAGAGAGCACAAATACTGAGACCCAAGAGTGTGGAAGCTGTAGTCCTTTGTACCAGACACAGGAAGAAACCCCTGATCAGATTGATGATGTTGGTGGTGATGGCAGTAACTCACATTATGTAGCACTCTAAGATATAAGCATTTTCTGCATTACAGGCTTGTGAGTAGGTACTACAAGCATTATTATTTAAATGAGAAGGATGCAGCTCAGTGACTTGCCAAGATGGCACACTCAAGCCCAAGTCTTTGCCAGCATTATGTCTAGTGCCTTCCACCTCTGCTCCTCCTCCTTCCTGGTTCTAAGATCTGTGACCTAAATGCATTTTCCTCCTTTCACAGATGTGCCCTCTTGGCTCAGGGACAGAAAGGGATGCCCCTAGTGGGAGGGGAGGGGGGAGGAAGGAGAGGAAGAAGAGGAGAAGGACCAGATACCAAAAGCAGGAACAGGAATGCATGACTAAAAGAACTTGGTGCCTTGTATATAATAATCCATTAAATGGGTTAGTAATGGTTGAGGTTGCAACTAAATTAGGACCCAAACTTGAGTGAGTCAGAGCTTTCTGACTTCCTGGCTTCCAGGATGGGCAGAGTAACACTGGATTTGGACAACTGCCCAGCTGTGTGACCTACTTGATCTTCCTGGGCCTCTGTGTCCTCACCTATAAAATGAGGGGTTTGAACTTAATGATCTCTAAAGTTCTTTCAGGCTCTAAATCACCCTATTCCCTGGTCCCATATTTAATGGATTGATTCTATCTCTCTGTTTTTAGGAGATAATTTACCACCAAAATAGATACTGTAATTGTTAAATGAAGCTCTTGAAATAACCCCTTCAACTATAGCCTGACAGGTAGTTTTCTGTCTGCCTTAGCAGAGGAGAAGGAAAGTATTTTTCCCTTTCAGCCTATGGGCTGCTCCCACCTGTCTAGCTACTCTTATCAATCCTTCCAAGTTGTTGCTAACAACTACAACAACCAAATCAGAGAAAATTTTGCACAGGGACTAAAAATGCAAACTTACCTTTATTTACAATTGTTGGTGGAGAGGAAAGAAAGAAGATATTGGAATGAATGTGCCTAAGAAAGATGTTTATCTTTTACAGGCGCGGGAATCCCTTACACTTGTGCAAAGAGCGATTTAAGAAGATTCAGAAACTCTGGCAACAGCACAGTATCACAGAAGAAATTGGGCACGCCCAAGAAGCAAACCAGACACTTGTTGGCATTGATTGGCAACATTTATAATCACTTACCTTTGGAGCACATGAACTTTGATTTTTGTAACCCAGTCGTTTTTTTTCAGAGAGAGGGAGTAGAAAATGAGGTCTACTGAGTTTGAAAATAAATTCTTTATTTAAGCTTTCCTTCCCCTTCCCCCCCAGTTTTATTTTCAAAGTTTTTGGTTCCAGGGACTGGGTAAACAGAATCTTCCTTCAGCGGGTCCCCTTCTGTCAGCACTGTTTGCACTACCCTTCCATTGGATGAAACTTCTTGGGGTTGTAGCCCCTGATAAAGTGCTTCCTTTTGTTGTTACAAGAGTGTGACTCGTTTTGGAAGCCTGACTGAGTTTACTCACAAATGGAGAGAGGAGACGATTGCCAAGATGGATATTTCCCCTCGTTGTCTTTGGCCATTCTCCAGTGATCTGAGCCATTTTGCATTATTTATTATCCTGCATTTCAGGCCTGAAGCTGATCACATTCAGGCAAGGAAATGAAGCAATTACGCCATTGGGCGTGTGTGTATGTATGTATGTCTGTACTTATGTGTGCATGTGTGTTTGTATGGACGGACTGCCGGGTGACCTTTTTATCTCTTAAGACTCCAGGTTTTCCCTGGACAACTCTGTACACTTGGAGCTTGGTTTGCCTTCCAATTTTATTTTTCCTTCTGCTGAAGGAACAATAGCTTTAAAAGCAAAACAGTTAAGTCTAATGTGTCTCTGCTGCATTGCACTGTTCCCAATGATTGTGTGAATGGCACGGGGGAGGACAGCGCCACTCAGGGGAACAGTTTTCCTGAAAATATGGTTTTCAGTATTTCTAAAAGGTTGACGTATTTTTGAGGCTCTTGTTTTTTGGTAATTTGGAGATTCCATGCACAAAGAACTCACATTAAAGGGCTTTTTTGAATAATTGGGGGGCAAAACGGGAGGGAGGGATTGTATAAGGAATATGCCGCTAATTTTTTTTAATCTTTTAATATTCTAGTTTTTCAGATGCAAATGCTGTTTGGCTTAATTTCCAGGAATAAATTATTGTAAATGTTTGCTCCTGGAATCAAAGCTTACAGAGGATGAAAACTCGATGTTTTAAGGATGTCTTTCCTCTATAGCATTTCTCTGGACTGATTTTGTTTCTACTTAACCTACAACACTCAATATGTTTCTCAGTCAGCCCATGTCACAGTGGGCCCTTCTTTATACTATTATCATTCTTGGGCCTCGTCCAACCTTGCCTAGGACTTGGCTTCCTGGAAAGATGTCTGCTTCAGGTCTATTTTATAAATATATGCTAGAATAGCACAGACACTCAGACTTGGTATACCAATATACCAGGAGCCTTTGAGATTTGCTCTTACGTGCTTGGAGATCAGCATGCCAGATGGTGCAAGGTGCAAATCAAGACCCTTCTTTCTTTCTAAGTCTCCATGTTGGTAAAGGACTAATAAATACAATGAATTTTCTTGTTTTTAACTATGCGAGTGACCCTTTCATCTACTTTTCTTTGAACCCCTGAGAATTTAATCCTTTGAATGTTCACTATGACTCTAAGTCATTTTCAGGGGTTTTATAGAGTTAGTGTTTTAAATCTTTTTTGCATACCATATGGTATGTACTGGGAGGAGATCCTTGAGTAGGATTACAAATCCAGATCTTGTAATAAAATAAACAGCAATGCAAAAGCAATGTAAAGTAGCCAGCATCAGCTCTGTTTCCTCTCAAAATATTCAGTGTCGGAAAGGAGTCCATCCTTTCTAAAGAGCACTAGTGAACCGTCTTCCTTCTTCTGACAGGCACACCTAGTTAAGAGCAGCAAGCAAGTCCAAACTGGAATCCAGTCACTCTTCACCTTTTCTTTGCCTTCAGGTAGAGCTAAATAAATCCTAATGTTTAGGTTATGCATGGTGTTTCTGCCTCAGCTTCCTTTAGCTCTTCTGCATAGATTCACAGAGCACTTGTTTAAAATTGCAAGGCCAGTTTGACTTTTTTTCCCAGAAGTATTATAAAGGTTTTAGTGTAGGCACTAACTTAATACAAATACACCAGCTATTGTGCCTAAACCCACAACATCCTGAATTAGCAAAGAAAAATTGGTTCTCTCAGGTTCCATTATCTAAAATAGGCTTTTATAGTCTTTGAGAGAATTAGGAATTTGCATAAAATAGCAACATGCAATTTTGAACTTTGTGAGGGTTTATTTGAGAGCAGAGGAGTTGGGTTTGCTCTTAAACCTAGTCCTCTTCTTTCCATAATGGACTTTCTTTGTTTTATTATTTGTTCCGCATGTATTTATGTTCATTGTAGAAATGTTTATATATACCAGCCTTCAATATCAGGGGAAGTCATACCTGTTAATAAATTGGCTATAACTTTAAAATCTGTGGACAACTTGTAAAATTTGGAATGTATCATATGTAAAAAGTTTAAAAGGTATCCGAATAAATGCTTTAGGTGTTGATGTTAACATCATACTGGCCTATTACCCTTTCTTAAATTTATCATATTAAATGCTTTGGAACTGTTTTCACCCTCTCACCTTGCTGACAATGTGGGGCATTTGTATTAAGCTTAAATTAAGATGATTATTTCACTAGTGTTAATTATGACCATTAGCTGAACCCTTCTCTTCACCTTCCCAAAGAATGCTTAGTCATCACTTTGTTTATCACATGCATCATTTGCATGCTAAATGGGTATGACAGGTTGTGACCTTTTTACTTCAGATCATGATGGATCTAAGTCCAAGAAGAAAATAGGGCTGGTGGAGATGCCCCCACAGCTGAAAGACTTAGATTTTGTTAGGAAATATGTATATTTCAGGTCTTTCAGGAATTTTCATATTCTAGTTTCCTCATCTCAGATCCTTGTTCTTATTACATCAGACATTGTAGGCTTATGATGGTCTTATCTAAGAAAAGGAACAAGAGGTCTACTGCTTCTGACAAATTTTCCGAAATTAGTTAATGAGAAAACAGAGAAAGCAGACACTGTACCTAATTCTTCCCTTTGGGAATTGAAATAAACCCAAAAGGAAGTGGCAGGGGATGGGGAGGACTTGGATCAGTCAATTTGATCTCCAGCTTATGTTATTTTTCTACTCAAACTCCATTTTCAGAAGAAAAGATAGTATGTTCCCTTGCTTGTGGTTCTACATTTTCCTTGTTTAGGAAGATCCCTGCTTCATTTTTCCCTCCTTCCATATTTCTCTGTCACCTTTAATTTTAATGATTTTTCAAAGACACTCCAAGTTCTATCAATGTCCTACTAACCTTTTTGAATCCTCATGGCTGCTGTCTTCTCTTGTCACTGGAGTAAGTTTTGTTTAATCATAAAAAGAGGAGGAAACTTAATGTCTTATCCTGTCCTGAACTAAGCCGAAAACCTGCTAGCCTGGGCTGTGCCCTGAATTAAGAGTGTCCTGATTGGGATGGGAAGGTACAGAGCTAGCAGTTAATCTTCTTAACTATATTAAGGTTACTAAAGATTTATATGCCTTGAAGTTACTAGCTAGCTGTTTTTAGGACCTGAAAGATAAATTGTTCCATGTTCTCAGTCTGTGCACAAATCCTTTATCCTTAAGTGTTCTAAATAAACTTACAGCTTCTATTTCATGATGGGTTTTATTTGATTTTTAAATAATAAATCCCTGCTTCCCTTAAAATTCTATCCTGATGCCTTACCATGGTGCAAAAATAACTCAGTTTCTTGGACGCCAGCAGACCCTATTTACCAATCTGGAACAGTTTCAGGCACAGAGCTAGCAACAAATGTATGCGTCTATTGCAATAACACCAGCTCAGCTCATTTAAGAAAGAGGATCATTGACAGACATTGGTTCATCAAGTATGGTCCCTAATATGTCCCCAGTATGGGGGACTGTCAGATACAAACCTAGAGGAACAGTAAATCAAGCCCAGTGTTTCCTAGATTTTAGGTCTTTTGAAAACAGAAACTATTTTATCTTTATATCTTTCATGATGCCTGAAACTGTCTTGCATACAACAGATATTCAGTAAATACAGAACTGAACTGCTCAATTGGAAGACTAGCTTTATGCCACCAGTGAAAGTGAGGATTGACAGAAGAAAGAAGTGGCTGATGATAAAAGTTTCTTAGTCATTGATGCAGGTGAGCAGAGTCTCCATAGAATCTTCCAGAGAATTTTTTATTTGTGAAAATACCAGGATTCATGGTATTAATAATGAGGTAACTTGACATCCTTACGATGGCTGAATTTACTCAGTCCCATATTTCTGCTGCCTCCTTTAGATTTCCATGGTTCTGGGAATATGTGTCAGCTAAAGTAGACAGTCAAAGAATTCAGAGTTAGGCCTAGAAATGTTTCTGTATGGAAATGTAAAAGAATAGTTTAGGTTACTTTTCATTTAAAAGCCAAATTGAAGTCTAAATTTAGACTCAAATTGAGATTAGTTGGATAATCTTAATAACCAAAATTGCCCTCAACAGATTAATGGGAAATATCACCAATATAAGGGTTTTTTTTCTTTTTTTTTCTTTTGGTATTGGTTTTTAAATGTCTCAAATATTCTTTCAGCAGTTAACGTTAGCCAGAGTCTAGGTGTCAGTGTTACTATATTAAGTGACATTCATTTAACAAACATTTTTCTTAAAATGTTTTTAATGTCTATGTTACAGCTGACAATAGTATAGGTACAAGTGTGAGCCTAAAATAGCATTTGCATGGTGCCATTTGTCCCTGGACAGGGGTGCAAGTATAGGTAGTTAGTACATAGCTTTCCTGTTAGAGTGAAAGAACTTTTAAGTTAATACAGGGCCTTTGGGTCAGAAAAAAATGGTTGCTGGGCACCTGGTTAAGTGTCTTCATCTACTTTGAGAATAGGCATGCCTAAGTTCCAATTCCGAGGAAAGAAAAAAAAAATGCAGTCCTCAGGTCATATCTTCCCTCAATTGCAGGTTAGAAAACACCTGTGTAGGTTGCCTGTACAGTAAAACAGCAAAACCAATGGCAAAGCAAAGACTAGAACTTGGAGGTCTGCCTTCTTTATCCAAGGTTCCATAGTGTTTCACTCTATTCGCAAGGGTAGAGCAAAGGTGGTGATACCTAGTCAGGTCAGTTCCCATCATGATGGATGTAAAGTAAGAAGGCTAGGGATGGATTTGTGAAAAGTATTTAGGTTTCATTTGGACCACAACTGCCTTGATTGGACTGAAGCAATCACAGGAGGAAAAAATGTATCCCTAAGCAACCCCCTTCAGCCCAAAAAGGCTATGTGTTCCCTCTTCCAGCCTTGGTTTTAAGAGCTGCAGAATGGGTCTTTAATTGAATGGAGATCCAACCAGCAAAGCAGATCCCTTAATCGTTCCTTCAGGGCTATGATGAATAATTGCTTTGGCCTGGTCTCTAGGATTTTAGGTTGGAGGCAAGACCATTCTTATACTGTACCTGAATGTACCTTGACCAGGGTTCCTCTTGTCATTAGGCTTAGGATAAAAGCCAAAAGAGCCGTTCTTCAAGACAGGCATCCCAGGAATATGGACCTCCCTCCCATCTCTTACCTGGGAAGTTCAGAGTGTGTTAGGAGCACTGCTTGTGAAATCCTACCTGGTGCTTAGTCTTATCCCCGTGTCCCTATCCCCAAGAGATGCACAACACTTCCCAAAGGGCAAATATTGATTCATTTAGGAGACATCCCTATTCTCTTCTCCTTAGGAGATATGATCTGATTTTTTTTTAAAGAAAGAAATCCAAAAGAAAGAAATAAAAGAAAAGAAAGAAAGAAATCCAGTGTGGTATTTTAATAGAGTATAAGTGAAGGTTTTGAGATGCCATGTGCCAACTGACCCGCTCTGCTCTTAGCTCTATCTAAAACAAATCACTGAGGAATTCTGTCAAAGACCATGCTTATGTCTCAACAGGGAAAGGGCTAACATTTTTCTTCTTTGCTCACACTCTATTGTAGGACCAACAGCGCCTTGAAAGTCCTGTCCATCTGGGACAGGAGAAATTTTGATCCCTCATCTGTTCCTCCCCACCTTCCAACATCCCAGGCATCAACTGTGCAAAGGAGTTGACCTATAATTTGAAAGAAACAGTTAATTTTTCAGACTCCTCTAATGTGAATCCCACCTAGAGTTATCAGATAATGTTTTTGTATACATGGTCTTGGAAATGAAACAGACCAGAAGTTAGCAAGAGGACTTTTCGAATCCCCTCCAGGTTACACAGAATAGAGTCTCAGACAGGATCTCAAGTTCTTGAATTATTTCAATGATACCTGCCCAAAGAGTATGCAAGGGAAATGATTTTTTTTAAGTAAGTGAAGCACTTACTAGGATGAGGAATGGGGAGAAAAGAGCATGAATATAGGCAGACAGCCCACATTTATATACTAGGGGAGCAAGAAGAATTGTGAATATAGTTATTGTTCTTTTGATAAAACATGCCCTTTTGTGGATTGAGGCCCACAAAAGGAAGGGGGGAAGCCTTTGAAGGATATGTGAAGGTTTCTCCAGGAAGAGGGAGCTGGAAGGAAACCCCTTTGCAAATATAGCCAGCATTATAGTAACCCTCCTGTTTGACCCCTCCATTCACCCACCACTAAGAAAGGTTTATTTCTTCAAGATGGTCATTCTCCACTGGAGGTCTTGAATGTAAATTAGATTAGGGGAACAGAGTTTCACTGCCCCTCTGAGTCCCACAATTTCCCTGTACGTCATTGTTCAGTGGGGGTGTCCCTGGCGGGAGCTCCCTAGAAACACCTCAGCTGGCTGCTGGGGGCTGGCCGCCTTCATCACCCTCTGCTTCCACCTGGCTGCCTTTGCCAAATTTTTTCAAACTCTCCAGGACAGATTTCCAGGTTTCTGACACACTCTTCTCCAGCAGCCAGCCTTCACTCTCACACTCAGGGTCCTCAGGATTGGCCAGGCTTTCCAGGGATGTGTGTAGATAGCGTAATCCCACTGTAACAACCACCTGGGAAGAGGGAAGGAGAAAATTCAGAGCAAAGAATAACACATTGGGTGCTACTTTAAGGAGGCCAAAGGTGGAACTTCCTAATGTTTAGGTCTCTTAGGTTTATCAAAAGGGGTTATGGCTCTCCCCAAGGAATCTTTCAAAATGGTAAAGGCGTTGGGATGTTGGAAGTGTCTTCCTGTTTGGTTACAGGGAGCTAAATTCGATGAATTGGTTGAATCTTTCCTTAATCCTTCCCTGGTTAAAACCACCTCATCCAAGAAGTCTTCCTTGATTGAGCCCACCCAACTCACCAATTGTTCTCCTGTTAGTTCACAGGTTAATATTTTGTGTTTGTGAGTTTTGTGTTCCCTAATCAATTGATATAATCCTATTTTTTTTTAGTTTGTGGAAGTAATAAAAAAAATTCTACTATTCTCTCCCTTCTTTCCATTTTATAAACTAGATTTTTAAAAGAAGCACAACCCATTTTGTGCAACTGATGTGCTCATTCATTTGAAATGCACATAGGGAGCTCGTAATATAAAAATATGAGAGCCCTGTTCCTTAAGTGCCTTTCTAATAGTAATGATTACCCCCCACAAGTTCTGTAATGTGATGTTTTGTTTTTTTAAGTTCAAGTTTTAGTTCAGCAGAAAGAACATTGGACTTGGAAGCAAGAAAACCCAAATTCAAATCCAGCCTTATATACTTCCTATGTGTGTGACCCTGGGCAAATCACTCAACCTCTGTCTCAGTTGAGAGAGACACAGAGAGAGAGAGAGAGAGAGAGAGAGGGAGGGAGGGAGGAAGGGAGAGAGAGAGAGGGAGGGAGAGGAAGGAAGAGAGATTGGGAGGGAGAAGGAGGAAAAGGAGGAAGAAGAGAGAATCCTCAGGATTGTGAGAATTAAATGAGATAATACTGGTAAAGTGTTTTTCAAACATGAAAGTGCTATACAAACACTAGCATCTCTGTTATAGTCTATTATGGAGCTGGTTCATCTTGGTCTATTATAGGGTTAAGGCTACTTTATGGCAAGACCCTAAGTAAAGCAGCCAGCCTTTTAAAACCCAAAGGTTAAGAGGACCTTCCTTGCCTGGTCTCATTACAGATTCCTTGCTGACCATACTTTCCATGTAGCCCTAAAAGCAAACAGGTCAAATCTGTACCTCAAAGAGCAAGACAAAGAGGACAATGGCACCCATAGTGTTCATTATGTTGCTGTAGTAAAGGAGCAGAGCCTCCCGGCAGCCGCGGACCCACAAATTGAGTTCTTCAGTCTGGTAGTCATAGCTGTAGTGGGCAGAGTTGTTGGTGAGCTGGGTCTGTATGCAGGGCCGGGGAGAATTTGGGTTGCAACAGCTGAAAGGAACACCATCCACCAAATATCGTCCATCCACATTGCTCTTGATGCGACTGCAAGGAGAGCAGACATAGGTATGTGATTAGGTGATCCCTGAGGTCACTGGTTGCCTGGGGCTGAAATGGAGGTTAGCTGTGTGAAGGAGGATAAAGTGCTGGATCTGAACCCAGGAAGAGCTGAGTTCAAATCCAGCCTCAGATATTTAATGGCTGTGTGATCCTGGTAACCGTCTGCCTCAGTTTCATCATCTGTAAAATTAGGATAATAATAGTACCTACTTCCCAGTGTTGGCAACCCTTAAAGGTTCATATAAATTTATCATCAATTATTACTGTCCCTAGAGGTCAATGTCTACCATCCCTCTTCTTAAGAAGCTTCATGAATGTTATTTCTAAGCCAGAAGGCTGAAGAAGAGGGGAAGTCCTCTGGCTGACTTTCAAGACTTTCCACAATCCAAAACCAATCTCCCTATTTAACATCACCTCTCGTGGGTTCCCATTGTTCAATCAGACTGGATTCACATTCACTCAACACACCTCACTGTTCATTTCCAGCATCATACCTGGCATAATAGGGAGTACCTATTAATTGGGGGATGGTTGATCAAATTATATGAACATAATAAAATATTATTGTATCATATGAAATTATACTTTCAGAGAAACCTGGGAAAACCACCCTGAATTTATGCAAAATGAAGCAAATAAAACCAAAACAATTCATATAATAGCAACAAAGCCATATAGCAAACAACTTTGAAAACCTCAAGAATTCTGATCAATGAATACAATGAACAGCCATAATTTGGGAGAGCCAAAAGTGAAGTACACTACCCCACCTTGTGATGGAGGCAAGTAATGGGTTTGGGGCAGAGTGAGATCTTCTTGGACATGGCCAGCCTGGGAATTGGTTTTCCATCTATGTGAATGTATATGTGTGTTTATATAAATATATGTATGCATGTGTATGTGTATGTGTGTATGTATACATGTATACATGAGCGTGTTTGTTACAAAGGTTTTGTATTTTTCCCCAATTTAGGGGGAGGAAAGAAAAAAAAATTGGCTCATAAAAAATTTTTAATTTAAAAAATCAATTTCCATTGAGCTTGTATTCAAGACCATACACTTTTAGTACTAGTTAGCTTCTAAACATTTCGTGTATGCTAGTCCTCTTCCAAACTAAATTCTAAGAATAGAGAATATTTTTTTGAGAATAGAAACGATCTTCTCCTTTTCTTGTCTCTCACAGGGCTGGGTTTGCAGTAAGAGTTTAATGTATATTGGTCTGATTTCCCCACTCTTTTAGCTTGGGAATTAGTGGGTTTAAGTCCAAAGTTTAAGTCCAGTTAGAGCACCTCAGAGAAAAGTAAAAAGTGATAGGACCAAATTCCCAAACGTTTTGGGAAAACATTTCCTGAAAAACATTTTCCTTGATCCCAACCCTACCCTAATTAATAACATACATCAAACACTTATATATAGAATACTCTGTCAGAGACAGTCTATACAAGGCAGATACCCTGATCTTGTAGAATTTGCAATCTAGGAAGGGAATAAGCCTCAAATATAGATAACTATAACAATAAAAATGGCTAGCAATAGAGATATGACAAACACAAGGAGGTTGCAGCATGCATCCAATGAGAACAAGTGCTCAAAGATGGAACATAAAAGACTTTTTTGGACCTGCAATTTCATTAATATGGGGAATTCCAAAGGAAGAAATTCCCCCTACCAATGCATGTTAATTAGTATCTATGGGGGTACTAAGAGTTACCTCTTAGTTCCTTACATAACTTGCCCAAGATCAGGCAGCTAGTGTCAGTCAGAAGTTAGACTTGACCATGTCTTCTTCCTGAGACTTATTGGCTAAATCAGAACAAGCCCCATGAATTTGATTTTTAAAATATTTTGATAACTCTATTTAAATATTACTGATTTCTTTTATAATCTATATTATATAGATTATGAATATAATATGTAATGTAATATATATAATCTAATGATTTTTTATTTTATGCATTTAAAAACATTCTTTTATGAAGGGGGTTATAGGAAGGGATACACAAAAAATCCTTTAAAACCCTGCCCTAGGCCAAGACATCTCTAGGTAGAAAGGGTATCTGATTGGAAGGTATGGGCTGGGCTCAGAAGCACATACCTATAATCCATGCCACTGGGCACTGGGGAAGCTTGTGGATTGCTTGAGTTTAGGAATTCGAAACTGGAATAGGACTAACATTGATCATGCATCTGTCCTAAGTCCAGTACCAATATGGTAAACCCAAAGGAATGGAAACCATCAGACTCTCTAAGGAGAGGAAAACTGTCCATGTTGGAAGCAGAGCAGGTGAAAGCTTCCCTGCCAGTCAGCAATGGGATCAGACCAGGAGTGACCACTTCTATTCTAGCCTGGATAAGATAGGAAGAGTCTCCTCCCTCCCAAAAAGAAAAAGACATGACCTAAATGTTGTATAAGTAAAGGATATCCAAAGGACAGTCTAAGTATCCTACTGATCCCTACGAAATAGGAAAGGACCTAGAGAAGGGGAACCATTTGTTCAGGAACAATTTTTTGCGTTGAGCCTTTTCTAATTCTCACCCACACTATTATCACCAGTTGCTGCTGCCCATGTTCCCAAACTATCATCTGTTCAACTAGGCAGAATGTGGCACAGTGGATAGAGTGCTGAATCTAAAGTCAGAAATATCTGAGTTTAACTCCAGGCTCTGACATTTCCTTAGCTGCATGACCCCGGGCAAGCCACTTCTCTCTGCCTCAGATTCCTTATCTGTAAAATGAAGATAATAGCATCTGACTCTCAGGGTTGTTGTGAAAATAAAGTTATATATTTGTAAAGTGCTAAAAAATGCTAGCTATTATTATTTTAATCACTTCATGTGTACATGCAAACTTTATGCTGCATATATACATTTATATTTTTATGTGTGCAGATAAACTTTATATATATACAAAATACATATATAATATATATATACAGAATATGTTTATGTGTATAAATATGTGTGTGTGCTTGACATCTCCCCCATTAGAATGCAAGTTCATTGAGAGTAGGGATTATTTCATTCTTTGTCCTTGTATCTCCATTGTCCAGGAGGGTACCTGGCATACAGTAAGTGCTTAATAAATGCTGTTTGGTAAGGAGGGATCCTCTGTGAAGGAGCTACCAGACAACAACATTGGGACTCTCTCTCTCTCTTCCCCTGAGCTGTATTAATGAGGCACATCATACTATGAAGAAATAAAAAGTAGCCCATAAGTCCCAGGACTATGACAAAACAGTGTCTCCCAAAAATGAGCCAGGAAGTAGAATGGTAGGAGAGGAAGAACACTGATCTGGAGTTAGAAGACCCAGGTTTAAATGCTATCTCTGACGTTTGACCCCAGACATGTCACTTTTTTCCCTCTGAGTGCCAGTTATATGTAAAAACGAGGGCTTTCTAGAGTAGTGTCTTCTAACTCTGACATGCTGTGATTCTAGAGAACTCAGAAAAGCATCATCTCCTGAAATATTCAGTGGCTTAATTGTGATGGTTTGATTTTTTTTTAAAACCAGAAATTAGTGACCAAAACATAGGCTTCACCCAGTCCACGGATATATTTGAGAGATATACAAAAGAAACATTCAGCAAATTCAAGGACATTCATGCTGACAACTGCACATATGGTGGACAGAGGAGACCTGCGTTCTAATCTTGGTTCTGCTGTTAGTCCCAAGTCTTCATTTGTAAAATGGAGATGATACTATCACCTCACATTTGCATAACTCTTCCTACTTCCTAAAGCATTTACTCAGATACTAACTATATAACACTGGCCTTTTAACTTAATCTCTCTGTGTCTCATTGTCCTACTCTGTAAAATGGGGGACACAGTAGCACCTATCTCACAGTGTTGTTGTGAGGATCAAATAAGATAATGTGTCCAATGCATTTTGCAAATCTTAAATGTGAGCTACCATTGATGTGGGGTTTTTTAATAATAGCTTTTTATTTTCTTTTTTTAATGAAAATTATCTAACATCTCACTTTATTCTCAAAGGAATCCAAATATTCAAGCCAATTCACCTTAATAAGCATTTATTAAATATCTATTATGGAAAAATGCACTATACTAAGTGCTAGTGATGGAAATACAAACATGATCAATTGTTCTTGCCCCCAATGAGCTTTTCCTTTCCACTTTGCCCTGACCCCTAGAAGGTTATTCATTCACACATGGTTCAAAAAGTAAATTCCAATTGTGTAGTTTAATATGTTATTATTATCAGTTGATTGTTGCCCTTCATCCTTGAAGAGAACCAAAATGACATTACTATGTTGAGGTTGAAGTACGGTGTTTCTGACTTTGGATGATCAGAACAATATGAGCTTAGAAGGCTCTACCACAAGTTGGACATAAATACTTAGAGCAGAAAAAGCTCCAAATCTGCACATCTCACTTTTTTTTTTTTTTGAGTCACTGTAATTCTGCTTTGCTTATAGAGCAGAGAACCTTCTTTGATATGTTGGGCATTCCTGTGCCTGTGTCTTCCATGTTTCACAATCAATTCCAACATTCTTCAGAGAAACTTTTAAAATGCTCTAACACTTTAAATATAATATAACATATTAATATATGTTACATATTAATAAATATAAATAACATATTATTATGTAATTATGATAATATGCAGCTAAACAAACAATAAAACCTTAAAGACAACCATGATCCAAATAATGACTCACAGAGGACACATATAAAACATGCTACCTACCCATCTCCTGACAAAGAGGTCTTGGACTCAAGAATCAAAATTCAAAATAAATTTTCAGACATGTCCTGAGTGGAAATTCATTTTGATTAATGGTATATATGTATATATGGGTGTGTTTTTTTTTAAATAATAGCTTTTTATTTTCAAGATACACACAAAGGGTGTTTTCAACATTCACCCTAGCAAAACTTTGTGTTTCAAATTTTTCCTTCCTTTCCCCCAACCCCTCCCCTACACAGCAATAAGTTCAATATATGCAATTCTTTTATACATGTTTTCACAATTATCATTCTGCACAAGAAAAATCAGATCAAAAAGGAAAAAAAGAGAAAGAAAACAAAATGCAAGCAAACAACAAAAAAAAGTGAAAACACTATGTTGTGAACCATAGTCCCCACAGTCCTCTCTCCAGATGCAGATGGCTGCCTCTAGATTGATGTTGTTCTTAAGACAACTCTGAGAGAGATTGTGTGAGTGCAAATTAAAGCTACTTTTTTCACTTAAATTTTTTTGAGACTTTAATGAACTGATGCTGAGTGAAGTGAGCAAAACAAGAGAACATCGTACACAGTAAAAACAAGATTATGTGATGACCAACTGTGATGGTCTTGGCTCTTTTCAATAATGAGGTGATTCAAGACATCTCAATACACTTGAGAAGGAAAATGCCATCCACATCCAGAGACAGAACTATGGAAACTGAATATTGATTAAAGCATAGTATTTTCACCTTTTTTGTTTGTTTTCTCATGTTTTTTCCCTTTTGATCTGATTTTTTTTTGCACAACATGACAAATATGGAAATATGTTTAAAAGAATTGCCTATATTTAACCTATATTAGATTACTTGCTGCTTTGGGGAAGAGGAAGGGAAGGGAAGGAGAGAGAAAAATTTAGAATACAAAGTCTTACAGAAATGAATGTTGGGGCAGTTAGATGGTGCAGTGGATAGAACACCAGACCTGAAGTCAGGAGGACCTGAGTTCAAATCTGGTCTCAGACACTTAACACTTCCTAGCTATGTGACCCTGGGCAAGTCACTTGACCACAACTGCCTCAGCCAAAAAAAAAAAATAATGTTGAAAACTATCTTTGTATGTATTTGGAAAAATAAAATGCGATTGAAAATTTTTAAAAAATTCAAAAACATCCAAAAAAGAAATGAAAATAAATAAAGACTTTAAAGTAGGTTGGCATGACAAGAGTTAACAAATTCATTTTACAGGAAAAGAAACTGTTCAGAGGAGTCTCATTAATTGCTATCAGTTCATAAGTCAGTGACAGTTCCAGACTTATCATCTATCTCCTGCCCAACTTATCCAATTCTTATTTGATCTTGATGTGAAGCCAGAGGAGTAAAAATAATCAAAATAAATACATAAAAGCTACCTTCTAGCTCAAAGTCATTCTTTTTTTCCTTAGGGTAGTTGTTTATCCCTCTTTTTTCCCTCCTTAAAATCGTAACCTGTTACTGCATCATACTGTACAGAAACCTGGCCACCAGCCTGAGACCAATATCTTCAATGACCCACATAAAATCCTTAATGTGCTCTGTCCTTAGTGCTGAAATATTTTGTTGTTAAGTCGAGTCTGATAGTCTGTGACTCCATTTGGAGTTCTCTTGACAAAGATAGTGGAGTGGTTTGTCATTTCCTTCTCCAGCTCATATTACAGATGAGGAAATTAAGGCAAAGAAGTGATTTGCCCAAGATCACACAACTAGTAAGTAGGTTGACACTCTACTGTACCACCTAGCTGAAATGCTACAAAATGAAATGAACAGAATCAAGAAGAGGATTTATACAATAGCAGCAATTTAAGGGCAAACAACTTTGAAAGACTTAAGAACTCCACACAAAACAATGACCAAACAACTCCAGAGGACCCAGGATAAACATGCTTACCTTTTGCTCTTTTCACTGACCTCTAATGTCAAACTTGTTCCCTCTTTTACATGATGCCCTTCAAATACCTGGAGAATCAGTATAACTCCATGACAATTCTTCTTCTCTTTAGGTTAAATGGTCTCAGTTGGTGATGGACTCAGGGTGCAGAATAATCTTCTTTGGACAATGTGGGAATGTTTTTTGCTTGACATGCATATTTTTACTTGTTTATTTTCAATGAGGGGAAGGGAAAGGAGAGAAAATAGATTTTTATGATTTAAAAAATAAAATATATTTTTAAAGCTGTAGTAGCCTGAGCGCTTGTCCATAAAACTGTGATTGATGGCTGATGTAAGTGATAGCTACACTATTGACCCCATAGCCCTGAGCTCAGCACTGTGCTTGAAGACATGTGGGATTCAAGCAGGAATAAGCTAGTGCCTGTTTGAACCAATTGGAAAGCTGATATTTAAATTTTCAATGTGAGCATTCACATCTCTGAAACTGGCAAACACTATACATTGGACTTGCTTTATCGTTTTGTTGATTTTCTAGACTTCAAGTGAGAAACTCTGAGGGTCTTCCCCTCCCAAATTCTTTTGGGAAGGCAAATTAAGCCATCTTTTGCCTCAATTCTTACCTAGCCTTTAATCACTGAATGAGCATTACATCAGACAAATGGAGACATGGGAAAGATCTTAGCTGAAAATGGCCAAGGTCTCCCATTGCATCCAGGCCATCTCCAGTCATCCTGACCTATTTCTTGCCACTGGACTATGATGACTCTGAAGGAAAGAGTGAGTGAGGCTGATGACATTGTGCAGCTCTGCCTCATTTAAATCCAATTCACTTACAAGTTAAGACATCACCTTCCTGATGTCATTGGTCCTCTGTGAAACAAAGAGAGAACAATAAGACTTCAAATAAAGATGTCAATAATAGAAAGGTTTTTAGGGCATGGTTTTTGATTGTTAAACATTTGCCAGCACATCCCTGGATCCAAGTAGAACATATCTGAATCTGGAGAGCATGCTATATTAAGGGCATTGACAAACCAGAGCCAGCCTAGAAAAGGATGAACTGGATAAGGAAAAATCTCAAGATCATGCCAAAGACTAAAAAAAATTTAAAAAATTAAAAGAATTGAGACTATTTAACATAAAGAGGAGAAGAATTGTTATGGAGTGATACTGGTTCTCCGGGTATTTGAAGGGCAGTATGTAAAAGAGGGAACAAGTTTGACATTAGAGGTCAGTGAAAAGAGCAAAAGGTAACAACTGTAGAGAGGAAGAGGAGATGCTTCCTAACAATTACCACTGGCCAAAATGGATTAGGCTGTGCTGGGTGGTAGTGAGTTCCCAGTCACTGGAGGTCTTGAAATAGACCTTAGATAACTATTTACTGGGAATATTAGAGAGGATATTCCTCCTTAGAGATTGAACTTAATGGGCTCTAAGGTTCCTTGCAACACTGAGGTTCTGTAATTCTACTATATAAAACTCAATTCTTGTCCTCAGGCTTACTTCAAGCTCAGGAAACTATTGGAGAACAACACAATTAAGGGGAAACAGTACTATAAGAGATAAGAGATGCATCAGTGGGAGCTATAAGAATCTTGGAGGAGTCAAGGCTTGAACTGGACCTTGAAGGGAAAGGAAAATTTGGATTTTCAGAGAGGTAGGGGAAATAGTATAAAATGGAGGACCCTTACTAAGGTCTCTTCTGCAATGAGTTTTGAATAGATATGATATATTTCCCTGTGGCCAACATAAAGAACAAAACTAGGATATTTGGAGTTAAGGAGAAATTACCCTGGGCCTAATCAACTGAGCTCTGACTCAGTTTCCTCATCTGCAAAATGGGATGATAATAACAGCATCTACCTTCCAAGGTTTTGAGGAATGAATGAGATAATTGTCAGATGCTTTTCAAATCTTAAAACACTATGTAAATGTTATCTATTATTATCATTATTACTATCCTAAATCAATTCCCTTTCAGAGAAAGCAGTTCCAGTTACTCCATATGATTTGGGTTCTAGTCCCCTCACTATCTTAATTGCTCTCCTTTGGATATGTTCTAGCTCATCAATGACCTTCCAAAACTGTCACATTCACAACTGAACCTAGAACTCCCAATGTGTGATCACAACTTTGCAGCAGGATTATCATCTTCTTTGTTCTGGATATTACCATCCTATGAATACAATGTAACATCAAAAAAGTTTCCTATGAGACTTGGGTACTCTGATCAGCACAATGATCCAGGACAATTCCAGGGCACTTATGATGAAGGATGCTGTAAGCCTCTAGAGGAAGAATGATAAAATGAACTATAAGTGCAAAGTGAAATATAGTTTTCTCTTTTTCTTTATATTTCTTGGTTTGTTTTTTGGCAATATGACTAATGAAGAAGAGTTTTACATCATTTCACATGTATAATTGATACATTGCCTTATTAAGGTGGGGGAGGGACAGGAGGAACAGAGTTTGGAATTCAAAAAGAATTTGGTTTAGGTTTTGTAAAGGCAAATGTTGAAAACTATCTTTACATGTTTTTGGAAAAATAAAATACTATTTAAAAAAAATAAATTCAGGAAAGAAAAGTTTTCTCCATATTTTGTTTTTCATTTATTTTTCTTGCTTCTTTTCAACAGGCTAATATGGATATGTATATCACATACATATATATTTCATATATGCAATTCATATCATGTTACTTGCCTTCTTAGTGAGTGAGGGAGGTAATGAAGTAAGAGAAAAAATTTGGAACTCTGAATCATTAAAAATGAATGTCAAAAATAAATAGTATTTTTTTAAATAAAGAGCATCCTCCTCACCCTACCCCAAGTCATACTTGCATTTTATTGATATGAATCATGTAGACCAGCTATGGAATCATTCTGGTATTTTGGTGAGTATTTGGCAAAACAAGAGAGTAAGCTGATCTTAGACCTAAGGAAGAAAACTGTCTTCAAATATATTTGTGACCCTTACTGTGTGAACATAGGCAAGACTTAGCTATTAAGGGATGCTCTATGTTGGCAGACTTAGTATACATATATATATATATATACACATGTATACACACATGTACACACACACACCTCCTACAGCTCCTTACTTTATTAATCACTCTCCATAAGCTATTTGCATATTAAAGAAAACTTTCTTTGATCTCCTTCTGCCTGTCTGTCTCTCTGTCTCTGTCTCTTTGTGTGTGTGTGTCTTTCTCCTTACAAATGAAAACAGAAAATCCCAAAGAAGTAATATTTGAGTTTTGTAAAGGTCAATGTTGAAAAATTACCCATACATATGTTTTGCAAATAAAAAGCTTTAATAAAAAGAAGTAATATTTGAATACCAGAAATATAATGTACAAAACAGAAATGATTATATATATATAGGAGCCTACTTCAAGTCAGTTTGTTGACTGACTGAGAAATGATTTCATATAAGCTGGAACTTACTTTTTTTAATAAATCTTTTTATTTTCAAAACATACACATAGATAGTTTTCAACTATCCTTGCAAAACCTTTATTTCAAAATTGTTTTTTCTCCCTCTCTTCCCCCCACTCCCTCTCCTAATGGCAAGTAATCCAAAGTTAAATATGTGATGTTTATAACTTTATAATGTTTAGATGTATTATATAATGTTTATAAATATGTTAAATATATGCAATTCTTCTATACATATTTCCATAATTATTATGCTGCACAAGAAAAATCAGATCAAAAAGGAAAAAAATGAGAAAGAAAACAAAATGCAAGCAAACAACAACAAAAAAGGTTGTGATCCACAATCAGTCCTCACAATCCTCTCTGGGTGCAGATGGCTCTCTTCCTCCCAAGACCATTGGAACTGGCCTGAATCACCTCACTATTGAAAAGAGCCACATTTTTGTATATGTCTTGAAAATAAAAAACATCAATAAAAAAAATAAAATAAAAGAGCCACATCCATCAGAATTGATCATCACATAATCTTATTGTTGGCTATGTACAATGTTCTACTCGCTTCACTTAGCATCAGTTCATGTAAGTCTCCTGGAACCTACTTTCAATCTAATAGTCAGTCTAATATGAGCTCACATAAACATAATCCCAATCACAGAGACATAGAATCCTAGAATTGCAAAGCTAAAAGAGACCTTAGAATTTATCTCCTTTAATTCTCTCCTCCCCATCATTCAAAAGACAAAGAAATTGAGATCTAGCCGGAACACTTATATGCCCATAATTATACAGCAAGTTATTAGTGATTGAGTTCTAGCTCTGACTATATTAATAGAGTATGTATATATTCTGTATATGCATATATATATGTATATACTATATATATGTATTTTGTACATATATATATATATATATATGTGTGTGTGTGTGTTTCCCTTGATAGACTGCAAATTTCTTGAGAACAGAGACTATTTCATTTTTGTCTTTGTATCCCCAGCAATTAGTACAGTGCCCAGCCTGGTATGTAGTAGGTGCCTGATGAATAGTTATTGGCACCTGTCCTCTTACTGCCTTATCCAGACTGTGCCCTCAGGACATTGATCTTCCCTTACTTACACTACTACTCTCCATGTCATCACCACTGTGTGCCATTCATTGATGCATCAGGTCTTATAGAACTGTCTACCCCCACTAAACAAGCGGTGACTGTGCCTGTGTTTCTATCTCTCATTTAGAGAACTGTGTTTCTATCTCTCATTTAGAGGATTGTGTTCCATTCTAGGCACAATTTGAAAATCAAATTGATAAACTGGAGGCTGTCCAGAGAAAGGAAACCAGGAAGATGAAGGACATATAAGAATTGTCTGAAGGAAATGGGGCTATTTAGCATGGCCAAGCAGATATAAGGGGGAAATGGGAACAGTGGACTGTCATCAAGAAGAGGTAAATTAGACTTATTCCATTTGACCCCGAAGCAAGAACCAGGACCACAGTGGAAATTCCAAAGAGTTGAATTTGAGTTTTATATTAAAAAATCTTCCTAATAATTAAAGTTTTCCCAAAGTGGAATGGATCACCTTGGAAAGTGATGGTTCTCATTTGTTACTGGCTAAGAAATAGAGTACTTAATCAGTGGAATAGGTTAGGTTCATAAGAGACAAAATAGTCAAAGACTACAGTAATCTAGTGTTTGACAAACTTAAAGACCCCAGCTTTTGGGATAAGAACTCACTATTTGACAAAAACTGCTAGGAAATTCAGAAACTAGTATGGTAGAAACTAGACATTGACCCACACTTAATACCATATACCAAGATAAGGTAGAAATGGGTTCATAATTTACACATAAAGAATAATATTATAAGCAAATTAAAAGAACAAAGGGTAGTTTACTTCTCAGATCTGTGGAGAAGGAAGGAATTTGTGGCCAAAGACCTGGAGTTCATTATTGAATCATTATTGGAATATTATTGTTCTGTGAGAAACGACCAACAGGGTGATTTCAGAGAGGCCTGGAGAGACTTACATGAACTGATGCTGAGTGAAATGAGCAGAACCAGGAGATCATTATACACGGCAACAACAATACTATATGAGGATCAATTCTGAGGGACATGGTTCTCTTCAACAATGAGATGACTGAGGCCAGTTACAATCATCTTGTAATGAAGAGAATATGGATCACAATATAACATTTTCACTCTTTTTGTTGTTGTTCACTTGCATTTTGTTTTCTTTCTCATTTTTTTCTTTTTGATCTGATTTTTCTTGTGCAGCATGATAATTGTATAAATATGTATACATATATTGGATTTATCATATATTTTTACCATGTTTAACATATATTGGATTACTTGCTATCTAGGGAAGGGTGTGGGGGGAAGAGGGGAAAAATTGAAACACAGAGTTTTGCAAGGGTCAATGTTGAAAAATCATCCATGCATATGTTATTAAAATAAAAAGCTTTAACTTAAAAAAAAGTTCCTTAAAAAAAAAAAGAAAGTGATGGTTCCACTTCCTAGGAGGTTTTCAAGCAGAGGCTGAGTGACTCATTGTTAGGAATGTTTTAGCAGGGAATTCCTTTTTATGGATAGGACTGGTGGCCCTTCCTCTAAAATTCCATGATGCTTCCTTATGTTTCAGTTTGACTTTCAGAATCCCAGAAAACTGAGAACTCCATGGAGAGAAGAGCTGTGTCTGCCTCCAGCAAGCAATCCCTATTTATTCACCATTCATTTAACAGACATTTTAAAGTGTCTATTATTAAATATCCTACAAAGATGAAAAATAATGATGGAGGATGGAAGCATCTATCATATTCCAGGCACTGTGCTAAGAGTTTTGCAAATATTATCTCTTTTGATCCTCACAACAACCCTGGAAAGATAGTATTACGATCCCCATTTTACTATTGAGGTAACTGAGGCAGACAGAGTTTAAGTAACTCACTCAGGAACATACAGTTAATAAATAACTGATTCTAGAAATGCAAATTAAGACAACTCTGAGATACCACTACACACCTGTCAGATT
>JAJPUD010001558.1:184616-196038 GCA_023553655.1 Myrmecobius fasciatus | reverse complement strand
AAAAAAAAAAAAAAAGGAAAAACAACTGAGCTGAAAAATAAACCCAGAAGAGATAACTTAATAAATAAATAAATAAATAAATAAATAAATAAATAAATAAATAAATAAATAAATAAATAAATAACTGATTCTAGATTTTAATTCAGGTATTCCTGATTCTAGGCCCAGCCTTCTTTCCATTAAACCACTTTACTTACGGGAAAAAAATGGTACAAAAAATAAGGATAATATAATTCTGGTGCCTTCCCTCTTTCAATTATTTCCTATTGAACCTATATATAATTTGTTTATCCATATTTGTTTGCTTTCTATCTGCCTTGTTGGAGTGTGGGCTCCTAGAAGACTGGACAAGATGGGAAATTTGTTTCAATTCAATTTTTAAAATGTGCATTAAAGGGGCAGTTAGGTGGTGCAGGGGTCAGAGCACCAGCCCTGAAGTCAGGAGGACCTGAGTTCAAATTTGGCCTGAGCCACTTCCTAGCTGTGTGACCCTAGGCAAGTCACTTAATCCCAATTACCTCAACAACAACAACAAAAAAATGTTCATTAAGCCCTTTCCATGTACCAGGCAACTAGGAACTTGTACTAGACAATACATAATCTAGTTTAGTGCCATCCCCATTGTGAGGGCAATCTGCCTCCCAGTTCTCTGTCCCTGTGTATTTTGTCTTTATAGATCCTGTATTTTTATATTTTATATATATATATGTATTCGCATACATACATGTGTGTATACTTGTATACCAGTATACACAAATACACACACACATGTCCTGTATGGCATAGCAAAATGTAAGTTTCTAGGGTCAGGGACTCTTATTTTTGTATTTGTATCCTCAAAGCTTGGCATACAGAAGGCACTTAATAATGCTTATTAATTTATTGGTTGAAATAAATCTGGACAAATAGATTTGGAACCACAGTGGATGACCTTAAATGCCAGACTAAGGAGTTTGTATCTTAGCCTAGAGGCCATGGAGACCCACAGGTTTTTGAGCACATGAATGAATGCTATGAGGCATTTGCAAGTTTAGGGATTGCCTCTCTTTTATCAGAATGAAAGAGCTCCCTTTAGGGGAGATCAGAAAACCTTTCTCCCCTCATTAAGCAGAATTATCAACTGACAAGATCTGTATCGTCTCTTTCTGCATCCACTTTAGTGTCAAGTACAAGGCTGTGTGACATCTGTGAAGACAGATTGGAGAGAGGACAGGTCTATGGCTCTCAGACTTCTCTAAGCTTCAGCCTTGGTCCCCTCTCCTGGGGCCTCCCCTTTTCCTGAATCAGCCTATCCTGAAGCCTCACCTTGTTTGCCTGGGGTTTTGTCCTTGTTCCAATTCTGGATTAAGAGGCAGCTCATACTCTTAAGCCAAAGCCAGGCCAAGGAGATCTCAAGTCCTAGGTCACTGAGGCACCTATTTATAACTTAGAGTATTTCCTAAGCTTCAGTGATTTCCCTCTCAGGTCTATTACAAATCCCACTTTTGTGGGGGACTTCAGCATTAGTTTCATTGTGTTTTTTGTATCCTGAATGCTTCATACAGGGACTGGCACACAGTAGGTACTTAATAAATACCCAGAATATTGCCTATTTTTCTGACACAATTGGTGCATTGGTTGGTTTTGCTGCCCTGCTTTTTTCCCCCTCTTTTTTACTTTTTTTGTTACCAAAAAAATGTGACGGAGAGAGGGAGCAGCAAGGAGGAAGAGGTATTGAAGGGGATGTAGCAAAGAAAAGAATCAATTTTAAATATAAAGGGGAAAAATGTCAAGTCTTTTTCAGTGTTGTGAGGTGCGTGAGACTCTTAATAAGAGTCTTATTAAGCCCTGGAAGAGAGGTTATGCAGAGTATTTATAATAATGAAGGAACTCCTTAGTCTAGCCAGATTGCTCTTGGGTAGAAAACCAAATTTTAATGGGAATTCATTCAATCTTTTAGATTTTGCCTGAATAAGCACAATGATTTAGTACAAAGTTTTCCATGTACACAATTTTCTCTCTCTTACCTCTGTACCTTTGCAATCTGTCTGTCCTCTATGCCTGGAACCCAACTCCTCTTCACCTCTGCCTCATAGAACCCCTTCAAGAGTCAACTCAAATCAACTTCTTATACAAGGATTATTCTAATGCCCCCAGTTGCTAGAACTCCCCCAATTATTTTGTATTAAATTGACATCTATTTTGTGTTTGCTGATCTGTGTACATTTGTACATCTCTCCTCTAAAAGAATATAAGCTCCTTGAGGACAAGGATTAGTTTTGTCTTTGTATCTCTGGCTCCTAGCTCAATGTCTAGCCCATAGTAGGGCCTTAATAAATGCTTCTTAAATGAATAAATGAATGGATGGATGTTGACAGGTATTTTCTTGTTGAATATTCACTGGATTAAAGTCCTATGTAGAGCATACAGAAAAGGGAAGAATTATGATCTCCCTCTTCTGGGAGCCCCAGTAATCTTTGCCCCTGGGGAATATCCAATCTGACTGGGAAGACATAATATTGAGAATAGCTACAAAAGCATATGTCAGTGAATACAAAATCGAACCAAATATCAAAAATTGTTCTTTTTGAATTGGAAATGGAGGGAATACCCATCATTGGGGAATGGCTGGAAAAGTGTGTTATATGTTTATGATGGAATACCATTCCATTAATAAGAAATGACAAAAAAAATAAAAGTAATAATAATAAAAAGAAATGATGAAAGTGGTTTCAGAAAAGCCTGGGAAATTGTATTTATTTCACCTGACAAAGCCAGGTGAATGGAACCAGGAGAACATTGTACACAGTAACAACAATATTGTAACAATGATCAATTGTGAAAGACTTGACTATTCATATCAGTATGATGATGCAAGAAAATTCCAAAGGACTCTTGATGAAAAATATTATCAATATCCAGAGAATTTATAAAGTGATAAAGCATACTTTTTTCACTTTTTGATTTTTTTTAGCTTTTTTGCAACATGGCTCATATGGAAATATGTTTTGCATAACTTCACATGTGTAATTTATATCATAGTTGCTTGTCTTCTCTATGAGTAGGAGAGTAGTTGGAGGGAGAAAGAGACCTCAGAACTCTATTTTTTAAAAAGCAATGTTAAAAAATTAATAGATATTTTAAAGTATTCTTTTAAACCTCCAGATATTTATCCTCCAAATCATTTTCATCATGATGTAGTGATCATGTACCCTCCTGAGCACTATCCATTTGATCAAAGTGTAAATGTCAATAACATATGTATAGATCACTTCACAGTTTGCAAAGCACTATCACATTCATTATCCCATTTGATCCTGCCCACAGCCACCCTGTGAGGTGTGGGTGAGGCAAGGTCTGAAGAGCAGAGAGGTTAATTGACTTTCCCCAAATCACAGTCAATGAAAGAGCTAGAACTTGAACTCGTGTTTCTTTAGTCTCATTCTAGTGTTTTCTCCACTAAGTCCCATTGCCTTTCTAATTGGAATGTTCACATAGATTTGTTCATCAAGTTAACCAGTTATTCTGTTCGGGATGAAAGTAGGCTGGGATAGGGGAGGGAGGAACCTGACATAGAATAAGCCAAGAGTTAAGGGATAGGTAAGCACAGAGGAACAGGGTTCCCAAGATGAGTACCTGAGATTGCAGGAGAGGGGGCACTAAAGAAAATCTCAACCACTTTGCTTTGCCTGAATATATGGGTGTATGTGTGTGTGTGTGTGTGTGTGTGTGTTGTGTGTACACACTCACAAACATTTTTAGGGATTGGAAAAATATGTGCCATGCTAGAGCTCACAGTTTGCCAGACCTTAGTTTTTCTAAGTAATACCAATTTTCAGTATTCTATGGTCATGTAAAATGGGAACCACAACATTTGGACCATTGTCCAACAATGTCCCAACAAATATTCTTTTTCTTTTTTTCTTTTTTTTTCTTTTTTTTTTCTTTTTTTGCTTTTTGCTGAGGCAATTAGGGTTAAGTGACTTGCCCAGGGTCACACAGCTAGGGAGTGTTAAGTGTCTGAGACCAGATTTAAACTCAGGTCTTCCTGACTTCAGGGCTGGTGTTCTATCCACTGTGCCACCTAGCTGCCTCCTAAATATTCTTTATCTAATAAGAACTAATCACAATTTACAAAATAGTCTAGGGCCCTTCTGTGTATGCTAGATTCTAGCCCTGGCTCCTCCATTAATGAGTAACATAAACTTGGGAAAGTCACTTCAATTCTCTCTGTTCCTTCACTTGGAAAATGAAGGAATTGGAATTGAAAAAATAAATTAAGTTTTATTTTATTGTTGGTTTCACATCTTCTCCCTCTCATCTTCCCCTCCCCCACCAATTAAGAAGGCAAAAAAAAAACACATTACATATGTAATATATGTATAACCATGAAAAACAAATTCCTCTATTAACCAAGTCAAAAATTAATGAAAGAAAAAGGAAAGAAAGGAAAGGAAAGAGAAAATAAAGAAAGGAAAAAGAAAAAAGATGCTTTCATCTGCATTCTAAGGCCATTCACTCCTATATGGTGGTGGATAGCATGTTTTATCATGAGTCCTCTGGAAGTATAGTTAGTCACTGTGTTGATCAAAATCACTAAGTCTTTTAAAGTTGTTTATCTTCACAATATTGTTGTTAACGTACAAATTGTTCTGCTCACTTCATTTCATATCTGTTCATATAAATCTTTCCAGGATTTTTAAAAAATCCTTTTTTAAAAAAAAATGAAAAACCTGAAGTCAGAAGGACATGAGTTCAAATCTGAACTCAGACATTTAACACTTATGTTAACGCTGTGTGACACTGGGCAAATCACTTAACCCCAACTGCCTTGCCAAAAATAAAATGAAAATGAAAATAAAATAAATCTTTTTTTAACCCTAAAATTTCTATGACTAGAGGATTTTCAACTACTAGAAAACCTCAAAGGTGGCCATCTCTCTGTCCTTCCCCCATCACATTCTTACCTGGATCTTTTAAATCATCCCCAAAATTCTCTGGCCTTCACATCCTGTATTTGGATAATGTAATCTGGATAGTGAAAGGATTGGACCAGATGGCCTTTAAGGTCCCTTCCAACCTTCCAATTAGTCCCTTCCAATCGGTATCCTTTTGAGTGTTCTATTTTTGTTCCCTTTGAGCTCTAGAGCCCATTCTTTTTATACTATTATCCTTAAACTCATGAGCCTCAGTTTCCTTATTTGTAAAACAGGATTAAGAACATTTGCACTACTGGTGAGGCAGCTAGGTGGTAGCATAATACTTAAAGTGCTGAGCCTGGAGTCACAAAGACCTAAGTTCAAATTTGGTTTCAGACACTGTCTGAGAGACCCTGGACAAGTCATTTTACTTCTATTTGCTTCAGTTTCTTTATTTGTAAGATGGGAGTAATAATAATAGCACCTACTTCCCCAGGTTGTTATGAAGATCAAATGACATAAAAATGTAAAGTGCTTTGCACTGGGTTGTCGTAAGAAGTGTACTCTGTAAACCTTAAAGTTCCATATCTATATCTCTCTATGTATGTATGTATGTATATATGTATATGCGTGTGTGTGAATATAGTTAACCTAAAGTTCTATATAACATCAGTTAGTTTTGAAATAAGCACAAGATCTACTATGTCTACAATGTTGGACTAGGTATGAAAGTCGGACAAAACTAAAATAAGTTACAATCCTTGTTTTCCCAGGATTTTTATAGTAACAAGATGGTTAGAATCTAGTATAAGTATCAATCCTGAATCTGTGAGGAGTGATCTCTTGAATGGGGGGGGGTGTAGGAGGGGAAGAGCAGAGCTGCTTCTGGTGTCTGGTGGTTTCTCCCCCTGTTGGAAATGCTATCAGATGGTGGAGGGGGTGGGGACTAAATTCATTACTTGGATCTCTGCAGCACCATGTTCTAACAAGCTAAGTGGTCATAAACACTTGATTCTACCAACAATGTTATCAGTGTCCCAGCCTTCCCACATCCCCTTCAACATTCATCATTATCTTTTCCTGTCATTTTAGCCAATCTGACAGGTGTGCAGTGGTACCTCAGAGTTGTCTTAATTTGCATTTCTCTGATCAATAGTGATTTGGAGCACCTTTTCATATGACTAGAAATGGTTTAATTTCGTCATCTGAAAATTGTCTGTTCATATCCCTTGACCATTTATCTATTGAAGAGTAAGCCCAGAGATTGCTCCAAAGTTACACAGGTTGCAAGTAGAAGATCCAGATTTGATTCCAGTCCCATTATTCTGGAGAGCAATTTGGAATTATGCCCAAGGGCTATCAAACAAGTCACTTCATCCTAATTGCCTATTCAAAAAAAAATGTTTAAACTGTGCATACCTTTTGATCCAGCAGTGTCTCTACTGGGCTTGTATTCCAAAGAGATCATAAAAAAGAGAAAAGGACCCACATGTGCAAGAATGTTTGTGGCAGCCCTTTCTGTAGTGGCTAGAAACTGGAAACTGAATAGATGCCCTTCAATTAGAGAGTGGCTGAATAAATTATGGTATATAAATGTAATGGAATGTTATTGTTCTCAATGATGAACAGACTAGTTTTAGAACAGCCTGGAAAGATTTACATAAACTAATGCTGAGTAAGCAGAACCAGGAAAATATTATAACACAGCAACAGCAAGATTGTATAATGATCAATTATGATAACTTGGTTCTCAGCGGTTCAGTGATCCAAGGCAATCCCAATAAACTTGGAATGGAAAATGCCATCTGCAGCCAGAGAGAGAATTATGGTGATTGAATATGGATCAGCATCTGCTATGTTCACTTTTTTTCTTTATGTTTCTTTCCTCATGTTTTTTTTCCTTTTGTTCTGATTTTTTTCCTCCAAACATGATTCATATGGAAATACGTAAAAAATTAATGTACATATAAAACGGGGGGGGGGGGGGGCACAACAGAACCAATCTCATTTCCACTGCTTCATGAAATGACTTACCCAAATTCATACAGCTAAGGAAGAGTCAAAGCCAGCAAAGCCCAAGTCCCCAGTTTGGGAACAAAGGCAGAGAAACAGAGGCAGGATAAAAACAATGATACATAAGGAGGTAAGAATTTAGAATTTATACTATAATGGTAGAAAGACATCTAAGTTGGAAGCCAGAGGTCCCAGATGTAAATTCTGCCTTTGCTATTTACCACCTCTATGAGCTTGGGGAGGTCATATAACCTACTTGGACCTTCGTTTCCTCATCTGTAAAATGATGGGACTGGACTAGATGGCCTCTAAGGTCCCTTCCAGTCCTAAATCTGCAATTCTTAGGGGCAACTAAATGGCACAAGAGAGTACTGGCCCTGAAGTCAGGAGGACCTGAGTTCAAATCTGGCTTCAGATACTTAACACTAACTGTGTGACCTTGGGCAAGTCACTTCATCCTTATTGCCTGTTCAAAAAAAAAAAATGTTTAAGTTTATTTTTAAAAATCTGTGATTCTTTTGAGTAAGATTTACTTTTGTCTTTGTATTCCTGGTATCTAGCAGTTCCTGGCTCATAGTAGGTAATTAATAAATTCTTGAATAGAATTTGTCTATTCTTGGAAAGAATTCATATGCTTTTGTACTCTTATACATCTACTCCGATTCTAACAGAAAAATTGGAATAGTCAAAATAAAAACCTTAATTTGGGGAATTCAACATAAGTCCATGGTGGTTCTCCTGTAAAGTCCTCCCCCAATGCTTCCTAAAGAGGCACAGAGGTAGACTGTGACCTGGATTTGGAATCAGGAAGAACTGGATTCAAACCCCACTTTTGGCACTTACTCACTCTGTGATACTAGACAAGTCACTTAACCTCACAGCAGTTTCCTTATCTATAATATAAAAGGTTATAGTAGGAAGTTCTGGAACAGCTCTAAATCTGTGATTCCAGGATCCTGCATCCTCTTTTCCTTTTTTTGTAAGGCAATTAAGTGACTTGTTCAGGGTCACACAGCTAAAAAGTATTGTCTGAGTCTGCCGGGAGCATGCTGGGAGTTGGGGACCCTGCCTGGAATGACAAGATCTCCACAGGGCCTGACTCCCACCTCCCCCCATGTGTGCAAGGCAACATGAAGAAGCCCCTACAGAACTAAGCATTCAGGAATATATTTGGTTAATGATTATCTGCTTAATTTCTGCTCTAGGAATTCTTAGCATAGCTGTATGTATATATCCATCCATCACAATGAGGTGAGCACGAAGCCCTTCACCCTCAAAAAAGCCCCTTTGTACTTTCTGCCTAAATATGAAAGGTTTTTTTTGCTAGCAAAGCATTAAACAAACTTAGAGACTGGGAAACTTGGGAAATTGATAGCTTTCCCCAAAAACTCCAAAAGAAATCTCCAGTTACTCCCTCTTGTTTGAAACAATTCCAAATTCAATCAACCTGGTTCTTCACTCCCCTATGCAGAGCTTACATAAATAATGATATGATGAAAAAAACAGTAAACATCAGTGATAGATGGACACATTGGTAGCAAGTAATTCATGGGAAAAAAGTAAGAGAAGTAGGCCATTGCATGGTTTACTGACCCCTACACAAAAACAAGCTATTGTATGAGTGATTAATAAATGGGCTGAGGGAAATAAGTTCTTGAAAAAAATGTTTCTATTCTAAAAAATCTTATGACCATGTTAAAAAAATTAAAAAGCATTGTATAAGTTGGAATAAGTAAATGTGACATTTTTAGAGAAGCTCATGTTCTGCCAGATATGACGTGATGACCACAAGGTACATTTACCTTTAGTTAAAGTTTCACTATTGTTATATTGTTTGATGAATTTATTCTGTACATTCTTTTTTTCTAAGAACAATTGCACCTGGGGTCCTGGGAATTTCTGGGCCCCAAGAAAATCTTGTAATCCTAGCCAAATAATTGTCCTATCTCTAATCAACCCTAACTTTGTAAGACTATAAAAATCACAAGCTTTCTTGAATAATTTGAACAAGCTTTTGCCAATAAATCGAACTTGATGACCACGCCATAGAGTGTGCTGTCTCTTGTTCCGCTTCGCCGACTCCAACCCTCCATTCAAGAACCTAGTTCCCCATGGAGGCTGGACCTCCGCATGAGTCAAATTTGAACTCATGACCTCCTGACTTCATGGCTGGTGCCCTATCCACAGAGCCACCCAACTGTCCTCGGGACCCTACATTCTCTTTTTTTAATAACTTTTTTTAAAAAAAAAACATATGCATAGTTTTCAACATTCACCCTTCCAAAACCTTGTGTTCCAATTTTTTTTCTCCTTCCCTTCCCCCAATCCCTTCCCTAGATGGCAAGCAATCCAATATATGTTAAACGTGTGCCATTCTTCTATACATATCTCCACAATTATCATGCTGCACAAGAAAAATCAGATCAAAAAGGGAAAAATGAGAAAGGGAACAAAATGTAAGCAGATGACAATAAAAAAGGTGAAACACTATATTGTGATCCACACTCAGTTCCCACAGTCCTCTGTCTGGGTGCAGATGGCTCTCCTCATCACAAATCCTTTGGAAGTGGCCTGTACCACCTTGCTGTTGAAGAGAGCCATGTCCATCAGAATTGATCATCAAATAGTGTATTTGCCGTGTATAATGATCTCCTGGTTCTGCTCATTTCACTCAGCATCAGTTCATGCAAGTCTCTCCAGGCCTCTCTGAAATTGTCCTGCTGGTCGTTTCTTACAGAGCAATAATATTCCATAACATTCATATACCATAATTTATTCATCCACTCTCCAACTGATGGGCATCCATTCAGTTTCCAGTTTCTTGCCACTAAAAAGGGCTGCCACAAATGTTCTTGCACATGTGAGGATCTTACATTCTCAAAGCCTGTGCCAGAAAACCACTAGCCCTGGAAAGACTTTGAGGAAGGGTCTATTAGAAGTCTAAAACCCAACCTAAATATGCATTATAATGGAATTTCACATCAATATCATGAAATTCCTTTGTGATACCAAGTTCATAACATTATTCATATGGAACTCACTGCCTCTGTTAAGGTTCTTTTACTTAACCTTGTTTTTGTGGTACCAATGAATTATATTTTACATGGAACCATGTAAAACCCGGGATAAACTCATTATCAGAAGGTTGATCACCAGGAGATGACATTTTTTGGATCCCAATTATTCCTGAAGACTGTCTTCCAGAGCATGGAGGGGGTGGGTACAATCTGTCCAAATGTATAGTGGAAGCAATCACAGATACCTCACACTTGCTCCTATCCTCTGGGATACTGCCCACCCTCCATTATTTAGAGACTCTTTCTTCACAGTGATTTCTTCAGGTCCATCTGCCTTATGACCATATCACTTCTTGGTAGCTTTTTCTCCAAACAAGGAAAATGGCAAGAAGTAGAGAAAAAAATCTCAACCTAATTTAAGCTGCTTCCGTAGCTTCCGTATGAATTTGGTGGGGAAGGTATCAATTTGGTGGGGGAGGCTGAAGGGGGAGAAGGGGAAGAAAGAGAGTTGTTTGTTTAGTTTGGTTTTTAGTTTATTTATTTATTTTTATTGAGACCTGTCAGGAAACTCCTGGGGAAAAACTCCTTCCACCAATACAAATCAACCAATATTTAAGGTCCTATTTAAGGTTCTATGTGTTAGGGCCTGGACCAGAAGCTAGAACACAAAGATAAAAAGTAAACAATTCCTGCTCTCAAAGATCTTATATTCTATCATGCATAAATAACAAAAAATAAGGGACTGGACTTTTGATTCATAAGCAGCTAGCTAGTGCAAAGGATAGAGAATTCTGGCCCTAGAGTCAGAAAGCCACGAGTTCAAATCCAACCTCAGAAACTTACTATGTGTGATCCTGAGTAAGAAAGCCACTTCATCTCTATCTACCTCAGTTTCTTCCCCTATAAAATGCAGATAATAATAGCACTTACTTCCAGGGTTGATGTGAGAATTAAATAAGATAATAATTGTAAAGCATTTTAGCACAGTGCCTGGTATACAATGAGAATTATATAAATGTTAGCTATTATTTCACTGGTATCAGCAACTTTTAGGAGGAAATTCCCTCCACCATACAGATCAGCACCTTCTTTAAAACTTGATCTTACAAACTCGCCTTGAGTACCAATAGGTTAAGACACTTGTTCGCCAAGGCTCACACAGGTGGGTCAGAGACAGGCTCTCTATTCATTATCTCTACAACCTTTCTTGGTGATGGTCATAGAGCAGCTTCTAAATGCATCAGAAGAGGGAAACCATACTATTATTAATAAACAATAAAATTTAACAGCATTTATAACATTGCTTTAGTTTTAAAATGCTTTATAAATATTATCTCATTTGAAAATATTACCTTCAAATAAAATTCATCTCAAAATGTTATCCTGAAAAGGCATGACATCCACAAAAACATGATTTTTAAAGATTATTTTTAAAAAGGGCCCAAATATGCAAATTAAGACAACTCTGAGATACCACTACACACCTGTCAGATT
>JAJPUD010001558.1:124181-164296 GCA_023553655.1 Myrmecobius fasciatus | reverse complement strand
AAAGAAAGAAAGAAAGAAAGAAAGAAAGAAAGAAAGAAAGAAAGAAAAAGATAATGATAAATGCTGGAGAGGATGTGGTAAAACTGGGACATTAATACATTGTTGGAGTAACTGTGAATGAGACCAATTTGGAACGATGTTCAAAAAGTTATCAAATTGTGCATACCCTTTGACCCAGCAATGTTTCTACTGGGTTTATATCACAGAGATTTTAAAGGAAGGAAAGGGACCCACATGCGCAAAAATGTTTGTGGCAGCCCTTTTTGTAGTGGCAAGAAATTGGAAACTGAATGGATGCCCATCAATTGGAAAATGGCTGAATAAATTATGGTATATGAATGTTATAGAATATTATTGTTCTGTAAGAAACAACCAGCAGGATGATTTCAGAGAGGCCTGGAGAGACTTATATGAGTTAATGCTGAATGAAATGAGCAGAACCAGGAGATCATTATACACAGAAACAATAAGATTATACAAAGCTCATTTCTGATGAACATGACTCTTTCCAACAATGATATGAATCAGGCCAGTTCCAATGATCTTGTGATAGAGAGCCATCTACTCTCAGAGAGAGAACAGAGAACCACACTGAGTGTGGTTCACAACATAGCATTTTCACACTTTTTGTTGTTTGCTTGCATTTTATTTTCTTTCTCATTTTCTTTTTTGATTTGATTTTTCTTGTATAGCAAGATAATTGCATAAATATATATGCATATATTGGATTTAACAAATATATTTTACCATGTTTAACATATATTGGATTACTTGCCATCTGGGGGAAGGGGTAGGGAAAGGGGGGCTGGAATTGGAACACTAGGTTTTGCAAGGGTTAATGTTGAAAAATTATCCATGCATAGATTTTGAAGATAGAAAGTTTTAAGAAAAAAAAATTTCCAAACATTTTTGATGTAAAGACCAAAGCTGCACAAAAACTTTGAAGTTCAAACAATAGAGACAAGAGGAAACAGAAGAAAAAATTAACATGAACAATCATAAGGGATTGAACAAGAATCAACTGCTTGCATTCTAATATGGGGAGATGACACGTGTCTACTTAGAACTCTATCATCAGGGGTTATAAAGACATGGTTTAGGAAGATTGTATCTTGTATTATCTATTGTATCTTGATTATCTTAAAACAAGAATGAAAAGGAAGGGGAAGAGAAATAATCTGGGGGGGGGCAGAAAAAGAAAGGATGGGAGAAACTATCATTGTTATTTGAAAGTAGATGTCTATATAAATAAGGTGAAAGTAATGGGAAGAGCAGGTTGACATTTATGAACCTCACTCTCATCTGAACTGGTCAAAAGAGGGAAGAATCCACACAGCTGGAAACAAATTCATTTCACATACTAGAGAAAGAGGAGAAAAGTGGGAGAAGGGAAAGGGGAGAAGAGAGGATAGCTTAGTAGAAGGATTAGTCCTAGGCAAAATACACTTTAAAGATATACAAAAACATTTATAGTAATTTTTGCCTTGCCAAAGAATTGGGAACTGAAGAGGTAACCATAAAGTAGGGTATAAATTTGATGATATAAATACAACTGTGCTGTAAGAAATTTTGAAGGGGATAGTTTAGAGAAACTTGAGATTTGTGTGAACTGAGAGAATGAATCAGAATAGAAGAACAAAGTATATAATGACAATATTGCAAATGTCATTTTAACACCTTAAGACCTCTGGCTAATGAAATGACTTATGATTCAAGGGAACTCATGATGAAACATACTGCCCATCTCCCCACAAAGAGGTAAAGAATGAAGATTGAGATATATTTCCTTTGGACATGGCTAACTTGAGAATTTGTTTTGCTTGGTTTATGTGTTGACAAATGCTTGGAGGATCTATGGGAAAGGAGGTATTGGTAGAGATGTGAACTGGTCCAGCTATTTTGGAAAGCAACTTAAAACTATGCCCCCCAATCTATTCAACTGTGAATATCCCATTGATACCACAATTAAGTATACATTTTCATAAAGATCAAAGAAAAAGGATTCATACATACAAAAAATATTTATAGCTCTTTTTGTGTTGGCAAAGAATTGGAAACTGAAAGGATGCTCAACAATTGCTGCACAAGTTAAGGTATATGTATGTGATGGAATACTATTGTGTTGAAAAGAAATGATTTGTATGAACTGATGCAGAATAAAACGAGCAGAATCAGGAAAACAATTTAACATCATAAAGACAAACGACTTAAAAAAATTTAGGAACTCTGATCACACAATGACTCACCATGATTTCTCAGTATGAAACATGCCACTCAGTTCCAAAAATGATGAACTCAGAGGGCAGATATATAAATAATGTATATATTTATACATATATAGATATATATATTGGACATGGCCAATTCTAGACATATTCGTTTTACCTGCTTTTTCAACTGGGGAAGTGGGGGGCAGGGAGGGAAGACAAATCTGTCTCTACTGAAAAGAACACTATTTTGAATCAAAAAATTCCCACCTCATTCTTTGCTAACTTTGAAACCTTTCTGTGTAAGATTAACCAGGAAAACTATATACAATCATATAAATTAATGATTATATTCAATTCCCCCAAAAGAGATTTTTGATTGAGTAAACTATAATGTAAAATTGAAATTAAAAATTAAATATAGAGGTAAAATGGTACACAAAATCAAGGTAGTATTTGTACTACTCTATTAAATGCATATAAAAAATAAAGTGTACCTATTAGAAGAAAAAAAAATCCTTATTGGTAAAAAGGAAACAATTTTTAAAGAATTGTACCCTAAGTACCTTTGTGGGCAGGTGGGGCAGGGCCAATGGAAGGAAGAAATAGAAGATACAAGAGAAATGGAGCATAACTGTTGAAGGTAAGAGGATGGCAGGCTCATGAGGACAGATGGAAGTTTGTCTAAAATACATTATTTCACCTGAGAGGAACAAAGGTAAATTCCTACTTTTAAAAATTGTACAGCTTAACAAAGAAAATGTGCAAATGTACTGTATGAATCAAAACACAGTGAATGTGCAGAAGAGAGTGATATCAGAGTTCAGAAGAGATCACATTTCTTGCTGCATTAGTGCTGAGATCAATGAAGACTTCATGGAAGAGGTACCTGAATTGGGCTTTTAAGAATTTAACCAGAGGGCTGATGATAAACATGTCATATCTCCTGGAGAGGTAACATTCAACATACATTTTTGGATGTGGCCAGTGTGAGAATTTGTTCTGTTTATCTATGCACATTTGTTAGGGCAACTTGTCGCTTATATCTACCTTGTTACTTAATCCTTAGGGACCTTACAGGTTTTTCTTCTGAATTTTTAATGTGTTATTTCCCAGTTATAATGTAAACTCCTGAAAGCACATACCATATTACTTTTCCAATTTGTATTCTCAATGCTTAACACAGAATAAATATCTAATGCTTTTTTATTCATTCATAAATACAAGGTAATTTGAGAGCATTGATTAGGTTTCCTATAAAAAATGGCACCAGAGTTGAGCCTTGAAGGAAGCTAAGGAGGAAATGTATTCAAAGAATGGGGGACAGCAAGGCCAGGGAGAACCAAGACAGAATAGAATGCAAGTACAACTTGGTAGGCTGAAATATAATTCTAAAGTTTTTAAATGCCTTATCTATAGAATTTTTATGGGTGTGACATGGTAAGCTCAATGCTTTGGTATCTGTGTAGAAGATAAAATTAGTAAGGGGAAGACAAAACAGGAAAGATAAATAAGGCTATTCATAACTTAGGAAAAGAGTCTTCTCCTTGTCTATACTGAAAAGAACACCATATTTTGAATCAAAAAATCCCCACCTCATCCTTTGCTGACTTTGAAACCTTCCTATGTAAGATTAACCAGGAAAACTATATATAATCATATAAACTTATGATTATATTCATTTCCCCCCAAATAAAGAGGGAAAATGCAAATGCTACCCATTTTGCAGTAAGGAGAATGGGCATGATATTGAATATTCTTAGACCTCAATGATATGTTGCTGAGTTTCACTGAAATATCTTTCTTTTCTTTGTCAAAGGGATGGCTCTTTGGGAAAATACATGGGGAAGTGAACATGTTTAATCAATAGATCAATAAAAATGTAAAAGAAATTTACTGAGCTTATTTTTCTTCATTAGTAAAAATGGGACACAAATCTTACCTGATAGTTTATTGTGAGGATTAAATATATGTAAAGTTTAAAGTGCTATGTAATAATTGTGACTTAAAATATATGGTGTATATTATGTGCCAGGCACTGTGCCAAGCACTTTACAAAAATTGTTTCATTTGATCCTAATAACCCTGTGATGTGCTATTTATTATTAACCCCCTTTTACAGAAAACTGAGTTGTGTTAAGCCTGAGTATGTAAATGTGAACCATTTGAACCATTTGACTTCTCCCAAATATAATACAGGGGGCACCCACTGAGGAAAATTTTAATATCCATCATTTACATTATAAAACAAGTTGCATCCTTAACTTTATTTTCTATTAATATTACTTCTTAAGCTGCCACAGAAATTTTACAGACTGTGGTTAACACGACCTGTAAAAATTGCAAACTAACCCAATTTTGAAGGACAATTAGTGTGACTTAAATTTTTTTTTAAATCTAGTTACAAACTATACAATGTATAAATAAAAAGCATGCCTTGTGAGAATTTATTTCAAAACAGTAAGACAACTTTTTTTCTATAAAATTTCATAAAAGCATGTCTGTAAATTTAATAACTTGTGTATGTTAGTTATCCTCTAAGAAAAATGAGTGAAAAAATTAAGAAAAAAAAAGAAAAATGGAAAACATTAAAAAAAACTTCCAAGATTTATTTGGTATTTGTCTCAATCTTCACTTAAAAATAATTCCTAAAGTCTAGTAATTTATCTTCACAAAATAATTCTGTTGCATGCACCTCAAGTTGATAAAAGCGGCTTTTTTTTTCCAACTTCTTAACAAATCACAGGGAAGTTCTGTTAGATGAGCTCAACGCTAGAACTCTGGAGGAAAATTGCAAACTCAGGAACCGAGTTGGATTCTACAGCCATATTCCAGAAACTTAAACCAATATAAATGCTGAAGACACATACGCACACCCACCCATTAAACAGAACAATAAAGCAACACTGAAACAGGAAACTGAGCTGGCCTACAAAATTATTCAATAGCCACCAGCTTAAGTGATCTCACTACTTTTCTGTACTTGGTATTCCAAAGGGCACTGTTTTTCCATACTAACTAGCAATCAGTGATATTCCATAGGGTATTTAAAAAAAGGAATAAACACGCACGACCTTTTTCATTTTTATTCATCCCAACGTAGCCACCGCTTATCATCTAGCCATCAATAAAAAGCTAGGAAAAAAGATGGCTCTATTCTTAAAATTACCCATCACCAGAGGCACTACACAATTTAAACGTGAGCTATTTACAATGAAATGCACAACAGAGAATCCTCGCTATAGGCGGTATTAAGACACCGAAAACGGGTAATAAAGTGCAAGTGTTAAGAAAAGGTGCATTGTGGCGTCAATTAGTTGTAAACAGTCATTTCACTGGGGGTAATCTCGGGCGCCACCAACATTATCAATCCCACTGCATTATCCACTCCGATTCTGGAAGAATACTCCAGTTCGGGGAGGCCACACCTCGGGCCAACCAATTGAAGTCGTCCACATCCCTCCAGTTGTTCTTGTTTCTGTCCAGCCCAGACCCCTCAAAATCCTGGTCGATCCCCGGGTAGCTCCAGGAGTACGGGGCGAATTGGACACGGCTGCAGTCTTCCACAATGGCTCGGCTGGTCACCTGCAGAAAGATGCGAGTGTCCTGAGTGCTGTGCGTGCGGAGCTGCTGACAGGCCACGGCCAGGATGCAGCCGACGCAGTCGTCCAGGAACACGGAGGTGGAAACGGGCCCGCAGAGCACAGTGCAGCCGCGGGCCTTGGTCAGCCGCAGCGTGTTGGGGTTCCCGTACAGCCGGACAGTGCAGTCCGTCAGTCCGGTTAGGAGGATGTCGCGCTGGCGAAGCTCTTCGGCCTGCATCTGCAGGGTCTGAGACTCTAGGTTGGAGAAGCCAAAGCCGGAGGGGACGGGGACTGAGACCGGCAGCAGGGATTCAGTAGGCGGTGGCGGCGGGGCCGCTGCTGCGGGACTCGGGCTCGGACTGACGGCGTCCTTCCGGCGGGACTTGAAGGCAAAGCGCTTCTTGGGCTGCAGCTCCTGGCGCCGCTCTGCCAGAGTCCCCTGAAGCCGCGCCAGCGCCTCCTGGCTTAGCCGCACATCGTAGGGCGCCAAATAGAGCACGGCGTCGTTGAGCAGCTTCTGGAGAGCCTGCAGCCTCGAGGCCGCCTCGTTCAGCCGCGCAGGCTCTGCGCACCCCAGCAGCCGCTCCACGGCCTCCCGCTCGCGGGCAAAGGCGGCAGCAAAGAAGTCGCTCTTCTCCTCCTCCACGGTCCGGTTCTGCCGCTCCTGCTTCCGCCGCTCCACCTCCAGCAGCCGCTCCTGCTCGCGCTTCTGGAGCCGCTCGGGCACTAGGGCTAGGCCCAGACCACTCCGGGGCCCGCCCATGTCCCCGTTAGCCGCCAGCATGTCCGAAGGAATGGCTGAGGTGGGGGAAGTGGCTGCAGCCGCGGCGTCCGCAGTCTCCATCACCCCCTCCTCTTAATAAGTCTTCCACCCTTTCTCGGTCTCTTCCCGTCTCCCGCTACACACGCGCTCCGTGGGGCCCCCTCACTAAGGTGCTCTCTCATTGGCTCACGTGGGCGACGCCGCAGCCCTGGCCTCATTCTCTCTTTCTATTGGATCGCTTCTACCCCCCTACCCCAGCCTCTCTGAGACGGCGGAGAGGAGTGGGAGGGAGCGTGCCAGAAGGGAGGAGGCGGGGAGAATGGGAAGGAGGAGGAAGGAGGAGGAGGTGGAGAAGGAGGAGGGGCGTGGCTGACGGGAGGGAGACAAAGGTCCCTGTCAAAGGGAGGGGAAGGGAGGGGTGGGAGGCGGGCTGGGGAAGATTGTTTTTTTTTCCTCTCTCTCTTAAAGGGGCAGGACTTGTATCCGGGATTGTGGGGTGAGTTGCAGCAGCGGCAGCTGCACATGTGGGTTTGTTTATAAGAACAAGGTTAGAAACTCGCAGGCCTCCCCCTGCCCCCCCACCCCAGCTCCTCCCCGCTCCCCCTTACAGGCCTGAGACCTGCTGTTAGGGAGTGTGTGTGCGCGCTCCTAGGGAGGGTTCAGGTAGCGGTGAGAAAGATGGGGGGGGGGGGGGAGGAAGAGAAGGGAGGCAGGAGGAAAAATATAGCATGGGCCAGCGGTGGAGGAAGAAGCAGCTGGAACAGCTGGGGATCCCGCTTGTCTGCTCTGCGTTCGCTTTCTCCTCCACGACCCCCCCTCCACTCGTCACAGCTGCTCCAGCTGTCGCCGCCGCCCTGTCCCTGGCCACCCCCCAAACCCCTGCAGTTGTGCAGAGCGCGGCCTCCGCAGCAGCAGCTGCTTCATGATCCCTGCAGACAAACGAGGCCTTCCCGGGGGGGGGTGGGGGGTGGGGGAGGGAGGGAGGCGGGGAAGAGGAGAGGATGGTGACCGGGGCGGGAGGGAGACGAAGTGTCCCGAAGCCAACCTAGATTGGGATATATTGGTTTGGAGGTTATCCACTTCGAGAGTGGGAGGGGAGGGGTTTTGGAGAGGAGGGGTTGGATACTTTGCCCTCTATCTGCAGCAGTGGGAATGGTGGGGGTGAAGTGGAGTGGAGGTCCTACTCCCCCCCTCTTTCTTCCCTCTTTTCCTTCACCTTACACGCTCCTTTTCCCCGCCCCAGCTGTGCACAGCTGGCTGGGTTGGTGGGTGGGGGAGAGAAAATCTTAGTTTCAGAGCAGCTCGAAGGCTGCAACCTACCGCTCCCTTTAGAAAAAAAATTGGGGGAAATTGTTACATTATTTCTAAAGGCAGGGGGAGGAGTTTGTCACCGGAAGTAAATTTGAAAGCCCAGCCTAAAATACTGACAGTGGGAGGATGGGGGTGGAAAAAGCTTAAGATAGCAGAGTAGTGAGAAAAGTCTGAGAACCTGATGGGGAGGGAAATGCTCCTCCCTCCTAAGCTTTCTTCCGAAGGGAAGATGTAGTGGTCACTGGGTTCAAAACTATATGCCTTAGGTGGTGATAAAGCAACTGAATCCTTCATCTTTTTTTTTTCCTCATGGCCTGCTACCCTCCACCCTTAAGAAAATGGAAATTTACCACCTAAAGACTGGTCATTAGGACCACTGCATCACTCATCAGGGAGTATTACAAGGTTAGGGACAATCCTGTGATTTAAAAGACTGCTCCAAACCCTTATATCCTTGTCTATATTTCATCTATCTTTTATATTCTTTGAATGAACTCCCTTGAATAGAGTGATTCAAAGGCTGGTATGCATGAGTGATGGCATCTTATGGCGAAATCATGCATCTTTTGAGGGCTGGTGAGGATTGTTGAGAAGTGCGTCAGGAAAGTGATGGAGAGGAAATGGAATGTTAGAGATATAGTTTTGACTTAGTAGTATGATAAGCTTATTGAGTTGATTTCTCCTGTATTTGCTATTTTAGAACTCCAGCATTTTCCTAAGATTTGTTTTATGATCAAAATGTATGAAGTTATTTTTTTTATCAGATTTGTGTTTCTTTTTTTCCCTCAAAGGCAGACTAGTTATGGCCTAATGATAAAATACAATTAGTTACCGAAGTCCTACCAAAGAAACATGTCTGCTTTGTGTCATTAGTTAAACCAGAGGAAACATTTTTTCCTAAGATTACCTGAAATAACCAAAAAATAAATCTTACCACAGGCCTCCTATTTTTTTCTGAACTAGCCAATTTCCCTTTTTTTAGTTTTGGTAGCTGAACATGTCCAGCTTCAATCAAAAAAGGTTGTGATTATGGACCAAATTGATATTGAAGACAATCTAATTTTGAGTCATTATTAAATAATAATCAGTTTTAAATGGTCCTGTCAGGCCATATGGAAAGTTAAATATAATACAGCTCTTTTTTTTTTTGCTAAGGCAATTGGGGTTAAATGACTTGCCCAGGGTCACACAGCTAGGGAATGTTAAGTGTCTGAAACCACATTTGAACTCAGGTCCTCCTGACTTCAGGGCTGGTGCTCTATCCACTGTGCCACCTAGCTGCCCCTAATACAGCTCTTTTAACAAGCTTAAATTCTATCTAAAGGAAGATTTTGATTGGTTTTGTGATTTTCTTTTTCTTTTTTTTTTTTAATAAAAAAAAACAGGGAATTCCACAAATTTAAATCATCCTTGTGCATGGACCATGCTAATTTCCTTATCTTTATGATTTTAACATATGTGCTACTGAAGCCAGCACCTATGTTATTTTTACTGTGACAATACCATACTTTAAAATGGAAAAGATATAAGGAGAAAAAAAGGAAATTATGTAGTTCATCTACCATATCCCCTTGGAGTAGCATCTTCAAAATGTTCTGGGTTAAAATGAACAGAGAGACAATGTATGGTACAGTGCAAAGTTTGCTGCATTTACAGTCAGGGCACTGTGTAAATTCTGGATCTGCCACTTAATAGCTGTGTGGCCTTGGACACATCATTTAATCATGCCGATTCCTGCTTCCTCATGTGTAAAATGAAAGGGTTGGACTAGCTGTCCCTTTCAGGGCTGAGAGGTCTCAGAGACCTAGTCTAAGCAAGTCATCTTAAGGGGTCAGCTCAGTAGTATGCATTTAGATTTAATAACTTTTTGATTATATGCTGAAATAGAAATCTTCGAGAGCTTTGAAAAAGCAATCTTGCTATTGGAGCATTAAATAGAGAGGATAAAAATGATATTGTTATTTATTGTATTTACCATGCAATATTCAAACTGTTTTTTAGCTTGCTAGGGGTAAACAATGGTTTTGTAGAAAGAAGAATGGATAATATAGTAAAATGAATTATAGTACTGCAGTATCAAAACATATACAGATTCATGTCCAGATTTCTAAAGAAGTACTATGAGTAAACTGGTGATGACTCTTAGCTAATTTGGGGGAGAAAAAGAGAAAAATATTAAGATGCCCATATGTGTTTTTTATCTTTTAAATTTCCAACTAAAAATTTCAGGATTCATTTCCTTAGTTAAAATTTCAATGTGTTACCTGTATAGTATTTTTCATTTTTGTTTACAGAATGATTGGTATACCATTCATAACAATAACTTGAATTTCTATAACACTTTAAGGTTTGCAGAGCACTTCCTTACAAAACCTTGTGATGATAAACATCATCATCCTTATTTTGAAGATGAGAAAATGAAGGATTAGAAAAGCAAAGGACCTTTGCCAGTTCTAATATCTCAATTAGGGTTTGAGCCCAGATTCAGTGGTGCTGAATTTATAGGCTGAATTATAGGAAGGGATTTTAAGAGTCTATCAGATTTAACTTCCTCATTTTGCAGAGGCCAAACTGAGGCCAAATGAAATGCCTTCTGTGTCCCAGGCACTGTTTGACTTGCCTAGAGTCACATAGCTAGAGTCTGAGGCAGGATTTGAACCCAGATTTTCTTCTTTTACATACCACTCTACCTTGCTGCATGATGAATTAATTGTATACCATACTACAATAGGAAATGAACTAAAGCTGCTTAGTTTGTATACAAATGAAATACTTTTTCTAGAAACCTTAAGGCAAAAGGAATTTGGTCCTTACTGTATTTTTATCTTTTTCTTATCTGGAAAAAAGCAGAGTAATGTAGTGGTAAGAGTTCTGGTCTTTGGATTTTAGATCTGGATTAGAAACTCTAGCTCTCCTACTTTGCTGCCTTTGTGACTCTGGACATATTCTTTCCTCTTTCTGTGTCCCCACTTTTTCAGCTGTAAAATGAGGGAGTTGGACCAGATGATCTCTTTCAGCTTCTTGGTATTATGATTCTAAATTTACAGAAAAACAGTAGTATTTGTAGATGGGGAAAGGTATTTTCATATGAAATAGATAAAATCTCTGCCTTCTAGCAACTGTTTTCTAAAATTAGATAACGTAGCACTGTTATTTTTAGGGTTAATTGTCAGAAAAGTGTTCCTTGAGCCACTAGTATTTCTTAGACACAAATATGAAGAATAGTCTTAGATAAGGGGAGTGTCCTATTCCTAGAAAGGAGCTAGTTAAAGAAGGAAGACTCAATTTCTTTGTCTTTCCTCCTTCAACTTGCTACTCCTCCTATTAATTTCCTTAAGGTGTTGAAACCTAAGGTGGGCCTGAGGGCTCTATTCAGAAATGCTTCTCTTCCAGCCCAGCTGTAAATCCTATCAAGAAATCTTATCAACAAATATAAACTCTAATTAGTATAAGTAGGATTATCTAGGCACTATGGTTAGAGGGGGTTAGAAACTATGGAAGAACCTAAACATCCTCGAAAATAGGTGAGATTGGATCTAGTGCTGAGACAAAGTGGGGATTTGTCAGATCAGCAGCTCCCTGGATGGTAGTACTGCTAAAAAAAATTTTTTAAAAAAAGGGTGAGAGTTGAGAGCATTTTAGGACAAATCTGCAACTGACAGGGTGTTTCAGTTTTCGGGGTTTTATTAACAAGAGGCTGTCAAGATGTTTCGTCAGTCTGGCGCACACATACTTATGCAGAAATACACTCCTACACAGACATTCATGTAGGTGAAAAGAGGCCTAGATCTGGAGTCAAAGACTTCAGGTTGACATTCAAGTTCTGATATAATTAATAATAATAACTGATATGTACATAATGCATTAAAGATTACAAAATGCTTTACACATATCATTTAAACCCTAACAACCCCAAGGGAAGTACTTGGGAGAGATTGTAAGAAAATACAGAAGTAGTAGGTAGAATTGTATAAGTCTAGAAGATCCAAGTTCAAATCTCATCTTTGTTTTCACTGGGTGATTTTATACAGAAAGTTTCATTTTAGCATAGTTTATCCCTTTTACTTTAAAATATTGGTGTTACTAGAGTCCTAAAATGAAATCTGGCTGTATTTTCAACCATCTTTATTTGTTTTTGATATTTCTAGGTGGTATGCTGCTTTTCAGCCTGATGTCTTTTTCCTAATCATCTTAAATGTTTCTAATTGTGGTCGTCTTGGTCTTAACTCAGATGCCTAGGTGATTCCAGATATCTGGATTTTTGTCCTGGGTAGGGTCTTTGCTCCTTAAAGTGTATTATTCTCTAGCTTAATCCTAGTCTTGTCCTTGATCTTTATCTAAGTCAGTGGTTCTCAAATATTTTGGTCTCAGGATCCCTTTAAATTCTTAAAAATCATTAAGGATTGCAAAGAACTTTTGTTTATGTGGATTATATGTATTGGTATTTGTTCTTTTAGAAATTTAAAGTGATAAAATTTTAAAATATTGATCAATTCATTTTAAAATAAGAAACCTATTACATGTTAACATAAGGAACATGTTTTTATGAAAAATAACCATATTTTCCAAAAATGAAAAAAAAATTAGTGAGAAGGCATTATTAAGGAGATTGGCAAATATATATATATATATATAAATGTCTTTACTTAACATATTTTTCCAGTATTTGCTATATTTTAATTCACATATTTTACATATTTTTGCCACACTAATGTCTAGCTTAATAGGAAACAGCTGGATTCTCATAAATATTTCAATATTCTATGTGTTATGATACATTATTTTAGTTGAAATATATGAACATCCAGCCTCATACAGATATGTAAGTTGGAAAAGAAAGGATTATTTAAATAGGCAAATAATTATTATGACCTCTTAGATTGTTTGAAAGGGACCTAAGGGGTCTGAGGACCACACTTTAAGAACCACTGACCTAAATGCAGCTTTAATCTATTATTTCTTAACTCTCATACAGACTAAATGTATTTAAATTGGACTTAATCTTATTTTTACATTTATTTGGACAATTATTAATTTATCAATTACTATCTCAGGCTTATCACAGAGGTGAAAATGGACTAGGCTTATTCAATAGGGATTTATAAAGTATCTGCTGTCCTTAGAGCATTGAGCTAGGTGAAAAGGGAGATACAAAGTTTATAAATGGCATTCTCTGCCTTCATATACAGGGAGGGAGATAATACACAAATACCAATAACTATAATATAACACAATATTGCAATATAAATATGCATAAGAAAGTTTTGAAATAAAGTGCTCCATGGGCATCTGGGAGATTAAGTCATTACACTTCCAGGGAATCAAGAAAAGTTTATAGAAGTAGCATGTGAGTTGGACTTCAAAGGATGGATAGGAATTTAACCAATGAAGAGGTCCCAAGAATGGAGAACAATGTGAGCCAAGGCATAGAAGTGGGAGAGTACATTGTATTCTCCAGGGACACAGAGTCCGGGAAGAAGACCAGTTAGGCTAACACATTTTCTTTGTGTCATGTACTTACTGTACATTTTTTGCCCTGAGATACATAGAGATGCAATAGATTGGAGCCTATTGATCTTTCAAGTGAGACTAGGATTTTTAAAAGTTATTATTAGTAGTAATAACAATAACAACTAGCAATCACATAGTACTTTTTTTTTTTTAATTTCTAATGGAATCATCTTTTTTATTTTATTTTATTTTTTTTTTGTTAAAGCTTTTTATTTGTATAACATATGTATGGGTAGTTCCCCAACATTGATCTTTACAAAGCTTTCCATTACAAATTTTACCCCCAGTCCCCTCCCCTCCCCTAGATGGCAGGAAGTCCACTACATGCTAATAATGTTGAAATTCTTGAGAAGTTATGCAAGAAAAATCCTATCTACAAGAAAAAAAAAAAAAGAATCAGAGAAAGGCAACACAATGCAAACAAATGTCAGTAGAGATCATGAAAATGTTATGTTGTAGTCCATATTTCATTTCCCTCTCTCTGGGTGTATATGGTTTTCTTCAGTGAACAACTGGGACTGGTTTGAGACAATTCTTCGTTGCAGAGAGCCATGTCCATCAGAATTGATCATCATGTAATGCTGTTGTTGCTGTGTATGATGATCTCCTGGTTCTGCTCGTTTCACTCAGCATCAGTTCATGCAAGTCTCTCCAGGCCTCTCTGAAATCGTCCTGCTGGTCATTTCTTACAGAGCAATAATATTCCATAACATTCATATACCATAATTTATTCAGCCACTCTCCAATTGATGGGCATCCCTTCAGTTTCCAGTTTCTAGCCACCACAAAAAGGGCCGCCACAAACATTCTTGCACATGTGGGTCCCTTTCCCTCCTCTAAGATCTCTTTGGGATATAGGCCCAGTAGAAACACTGCTGGGTCAAAGGGTATGCACAGTTTGACAACTTTTTGGGCATAGTTCCAAGTTGCTCTCCAGAATGGTTGGATCCGTTCACAGTTCCACCAACAATGTATTAGTGTCCCAGTTTTCCCACATCCCCTCCAACATTCATCGTTATCTTTTCCTGTCATTTTAGCCAATCTGACAGGTGTGTAGTGGTATCTCAGAGTTGTCTTAATTTGCATTTCTCTGATCAATAGAATCACATAGTACTTTTAAGGCTTTGCTAAGTGCTTTATATTACCTCATTTGGTCCTTATAATAGCCTGATGAGGTGGTTGCTATTATTATGCCCGTCTTACAGATAAGGAAAGTGATGCTGAGGAGTGGTTAAGTGACTTGCCCAAGGTCATATAATTAATAAGTGGAATAGACAGAAATTAAACTTAGATCCTTTGACCCTTTAGTTCACTGTACCAATCTGCTGCTTTTTTTTCTTTTTTTAATATATTTCATTATTTCCCAATTATATCTAAAATTTTTTAACATTGATCTTTAATGTTAAATTAATAATAACTTTTTATTTTTTTAAATACATGAAAAGATAGTTTTCAACACCCATCCTTGCAAAACCTTGTGTTTCAAATCTTTCTCCCTCCCCTCCCCACCTTCCCCTGTCTAGGAGGGTGGGGTTACACATGTACAATTCTTCTAAATATATATTCATATATATTATGATGTGAAAGCAAAATCAGATCAAAAAGGGGAAAATGAGAAAGAAAAAAAAAGCAAGGAAACAATAACAACAACAAAGGTGAAAATAGTATATTGTAATCCACATTCAGTCTCCATAGTCCTCTCTGAATATGGATGGCTCTTTCCATCACAAGTCTATTGGAACTGTCTTAAATCACCTCGATCCCACTTCTTTTTAAAAAAAAAATAAATAAATATATTATCTTACAAGTTTATTTCTATACTTTGATGTAGTATTATTTAAATGGTAGTATCACAACTTCTTAGAAGTCTGGGATATCATACTAGGGAAATCTTTTAAGGAATTTTCAAATAATCACTTTGATTTGCTCTTTGATCTCTTGGAGAGGGGAGGAGCTATCATTAGCCACAGGTAGTAACAGTTTTACTTTTTAGAAGGTCTTCAAGCAGAGGCTAGATATCCACTTGACTTATACGTTGAAATGGGGATTCCTTTCTGGTATGAATTGAATGAGATAATGGTCACTGAGGTCCTAAAGTGTGTTAGCTCTCCAAGGAAAAAAAATGCACGACATATTTTTAAGTTTAATTTGTATTGTTAGCATTTCTCTATCACTTTATTAAGTCTAGATGATTCACAAAACAGTAAGTTTTATTGATTACTGGTTTAAGTATTTGCTGATTTCTGAAATGAAATTGTTTACACCAAAAATTTCGTAATCAAACTCTTAAAGTTTGTTGGCCCCAACATATCACTGCTGAGATGCTTTCCAATTCTGAGATTCAGTAATTCTGCAGTCTTAAAGGGATTGTTGAAGAAATAGATACTTTTAAAAGCAAGTTCGACTTTCTTAACCTAGAGAAAAATGAGTATTTGGTCACTAATAATTCAAACACAGGCATCAATTAAGTACTTGCTAGTCAGAACAGCACTTTTGTATTTCACTTGTTGAGATACAGAAGTTTAGTTTAAGACACAATACCTTTCCCATCTTCTTTCCTGTTTTAAAAACCAGTTAGGGGTCATGACATATTATAATTCAAAGAAATATATCCTTGCACAAAGTGCTATGTTGAAGGCCAAAGGCTACCTCACAGATTTCTAATTGATAGAGTTAAGGCTTTTGGGAACAGGCTTCTTGTGTTGAATTATCTGTATATGTCAGTCATTCTCAAAGTTTTTGCTCATGGTACAATATTATTCTTTGCCATGAAGAAAGAGGGCACCCTCTTAAAGAATTTGGATTTTTGGATCTGTCCATGGAATCATAAATGTAAGTTTCATACAATTATCAGCACATGTAGGAAGTGTGTCTTGATACACTATTTGAGAATGACTAATGTATATTATTAAAATAATAAAGAGTAGAAAGTAAATGCTCTTGATAAATGTGGAAATATGTTTAGAAGAATTGCATGTGTTTAACCTATATTGGATTACTTGCTGTCTAGGAGTGGGAAAGGGAAGAGAGGAAGAAAAATTTGGAACACAAGATTTTGCAAGGATAAATGTTGAAAACTATTTTAGCATATATTTTGGCCCAATGGATAGAGTGCCAGGCCTAGAACTGGAAATACCTGACTTCAAATCTAACCTCAGATCCATGCTGTGTGACCCTAGTCAAGTGCTTAACCTTTTTGCTTCAGTTTCTTCATCTGTAAAATGGTGATAGACATAGCATCTACCTCCCATGATTGTTGCAAGGATCAATTGAGATAATACTTGTAAAGTGCTTATTAGCCAGTCCTGGCACACAGAAAGCACTATATTATTATTGTTATTATTATTGCTAAAAGTCATGCAAGTATTTCTTTTTTTTCTTTTTTTTTTAATTAAAGCTTTTTATTTGTATAACATATGTATGGGTAGTTCCCCAGCATTGATCTTTACAAAGCTTTCCATTACAAATTTTACCCCCAGTCCCCTCCCCTCCCCTAGATGGCAGGAAGTCCACTACATGTTAATAATGTTGAAATACTTGACCAGTTGTGCAAGAAAAATCCTATCTACAAGAAAAAAAAAGAAAATCAGAGAAAGGAAACACAATGCAAGCAAACCTCAATAGAGAGCATGAAAATGTTATGTTGTGGTTCATATTTCATATCCCTCTCTCTGGGTGTATGTGGTCTTCTTCAGTGAACAATTGGAACTGGTTTGAGACAATTCTTTGTTGCAGAGAGCCACGTCCATCAGAATTGATCATCATGTAATATTGTTGTTGCTGTGTATAATGATCTCCTGGTTCTGCTCGTTTCACTCAGCATCAGTTCATGCAAGTCTCTCCAGGCCTCTCTGAAATCGTCCTGCTGGTCGCTTCTTACAGAGCAATAATATTCCATAACATTCATATACCATAATTTATTCAGCCACTCTCCAATTGATGGGCATCCCTTCAGCTTCCAGTTTCTAGCCACTACAAAAAGGGCTGCCACAAACATTCTTGCACATGTGGGTCCCTTTCCCTCCTCTAAGATCTCTTTGGGATATAGGCCCAATAGAAACACTGCTGGGTCAAAGGGTATGCACAGTTTGATAACTTTTTGAGCATAGCTCCAAATTGTTCTCCAGAATGGTTGGATCCGTTCACAGTTCCACCAAAAATGTATTAGTGTCCCAGTTTTCCCACATCCCCTCCAACACATGCAAGTATTTCTTGAATTGCATACATGTCTTTGACTATTCTTTCTTTATGTTGCATCATCCATCTTTTGGAGAGTAGGTAAAGGTTTAGATTTATGACTTCATCAATGGTAAACTCATCCTAAGGAGTAAACTCCCTGTAATAGGAGATGGAATGAATGGAGATTCAATAATTGTTCTGCAACTTCCAGTTTTAGAGAATTGCCTGTGATGTGTTTCAGAGAATGGACTTTGAATGCAAGGCTTTCTAACTTTGAAGCCATCTTTCTATCCACCACACTATGCTATATCTTTTTATCTTCCTAAAATGGTCTGATGGGTTGATGATCTGATGAAACTGCTTACAAGCCACATCAAATCTACAGATTGCATGTCCTGAAAAATCTTGGGGGTCAACCTGTAAGGAAGAAGAAGGAGGCAATATTGACTCTAAAAGTCTTGTTAACAGGAGTCTGGCAAACTCTTGAGGTTGCCCCTCACTGGCTGCTCTGCTTGGTGAGATTACCATAGTGCACACAATTAGTCTCAGCTCTATGTTTCAATAATTGTCAGGTCATCTAGAAGGTATCAGGCACTGGGAAAACTTTGTCACACCCAAATTTGTTTGATAATAACTTGTACCAAAAGCCTAATTTATTAATTGATTTTAAACTACACCAACAAATTGAATACTTATGTTAACTGAACAGGACGTTGACATTATTGATATGAAGGTATGTAGGAAAACATGAATAACTGAGCTCAGCAGATATTCACAAGATATATATGTGGGTGTTGCTTTTTATTCTGCTTTTTTATAAAGGCATATATTTTTAATGTCAAAAAATGTATGCTTTCGATGGCACATCACTATCTTTTGTGACCCTTGTATTGCAATGGAATTTCCCTATCTCCAGTATATAGTAACATGAACATTTTCCTGATCTTTCTTAGGTGGTCCAAAAGCCTTCACTGAGCTTTTCTGGGAAATCTAATAAATACCCAGAAGGATGCTTAATGAATAGAGAATTGAAGTATAAAGAATTGAAAAGTCTTCAGGACTATTTTAGCCAACCTGTAGTTGCCTGATGAGCACCTTTCTTCCACACTGACAAAACAGAGCCAGTCTCGCATTCATGTCATATCCAAACAGAGCCTCTTTCATCTGGAGGGAAATTTACTAGATTGTGAACTCCATAAGGGCAAAGAACATGTCACAGAAAAATTTTGAATCCCCCTTTCCTTTATTCCCTACTCTTAGCACACAGTAGGCATTTAATGTTTTCTGGTGGGTTCTTTTTGGTAGATTGTCAGCTTCTTGAGGTCAGGGACTATTTCTTATATATCTTTGTGTTCTAAGACCTGGCACATATGCCTCTAATCTTTGCTGGATTGAATTATTAAAATGTTATTCTCTAACTCATTTTCTACACTCTAAAACTACCACTGCTTTGCACATTACTCACATCATCCTCATTTCACCCTTATTTTCAGCAGAGCTTAATTTCATGGCACATTGGTTCTCAAGTTTATATCTTATTTCTCCTTGATTACCTTTTAGGTTGACTCCTTCCAGTGACAGATAGGAAGTCACCCTCATCTCTTATAAATCACTTATTTGGAATTCTATTGTCACTCAGACAAAATCAGCTTCTAAACAGTGGGTGGCTAGAGCCAAACAAAGTAGGATGGAGACATAGGTGATGGGGCTCTGTCCCTAGTTGGGGGAAACCTGAAACAGTGTGGTGAAATCTTACGCAGTCAGCTGTAGCCCTAACAATGAGGGATAACAGCAACAATGTGACAAGTTTAATTCATACATAGCAGGGTTTCGTGACCAGAACATGATGCAGCAGGTGCTTGTCTGAATTCAAAGAATACCTGGTGTTGATCAAAGCTATATAATATTTTTATGATTTTGCCAGAAGTGAGATCATATAGAGGGTGAGTGCAAAGAATTATTGTTATGCCAAACTTTAGGGAATAGCTTGTTTGCAGAGCCTTACTTAGTTCTAGAAAACAGGGTCTCTCCCAATATTAGCATTTTCTTCTTTTGATCAAAGGGAGGGAACTAAACATTTATTCCAGGAGGTTAGTTCTTTGAGAGGACTTATGGGAACATGTGTCTCAAGTATTGTTGCTAACCATTGTTTCCTTGCAAGCTGAAAGGGGGATAGCAAGAATGTAGACAGCCAATCATGATTAACTAGGTGGAGAAATTTCCTTTTCATTGAGGAAATAGCAGAATGTGAAAATAAAATCAGAAGGATTCTAGAAATGCAGTAATAATACAACAACATGTATTTAAAACCTGAAAAAAAAAAATGTAACTTCAGGTGACATCAATTGGATTTCCAAATTATCCCATAAAAATCATTGATGTTATCTTTAGCACTTTAAAACCACCTTAAGAGTTATCAGTTATGGATACATTCAGTTAAAGAAATAATGTAGTGCTTAGCTTATGCCAGTTACTGTGTTAAGCATTTGATAATCATATTATTTTGATCCTCCACAAGAACTCTGGGAGGTAGGTACCATTATTATTTTTCTCTTTACAGATCAGGAAACTGGGGCCAAGAGAGATAAAATAACTTGCTTATGATTATGCAACTAATACATTTTTGCAACTGAAATGTAATTCAAGTTTCCCTACATTTTTCCAGCATTCTTTTTCAATATTTTTATTTTTGAATCTGGTTTGAAATGAGCAAGGTTAATAGGGAGGGGGTGTCTCACCTGAAGGAGTCACAACAGTCTTTGATTTAACCAGTCTTTTCTCTTTTCATGATCAGAAATGTCAAAGAAGGCTTAATAAGAGGATGCTATAAGGTGCAAACTATTTATCTATTTTTTCCCCTTCATTCTGTAATGACTTCCAAACTACTGCCTTCCTTAATTGTCCTATAACAACAAAGCTATTAATTTTGCCATTTACTTTTAACTTTTATAAAATTTTATCCTTATTTTTCCTTAAAACAAATTCTACAGAGTGGTACCCCAAAACTTGCTAAGCTATTTCAGAAAGAAATTCCTAGAATTATTCTCAAAGTTCCGGAGTTCTTCCCTGCAATCTTAAAATGATTAATCTTCAAATTCTTTAATCTGCTAAAATGTTTTTAGTAATTCTACAAGCTTTGATCATTTGACTCTTTTTCTTATTACCTAATCTTCAGTGGAAAGCCAAAATTGAAGTTAGTCTTGCTTACTGAGACAATTGCTTCAAGTATGAAAGTTCATTAATCTTTCCCAGTGTTCTAAACTCTCTGGCTACCACCTTAGAAGTTTTTTTTTTTTTTTTTTTCTGGCTAGTTGCAAGATAAACCAGGTCGCTGGAGGAGCAGTAGAGTTTTCCAAAAAAAAAAAAAAAAAAAAAAAAAAGAATGGCAAGCTTGACCAAGACAGAAGGTCAGAGGATTGGAGCAGGGACAAGGTTAGAGGATTATTGGACAAGGGGAGGGAGAGATCAGACTCTGGAGAAATAAATCTCTGGTGATGCCTGGTCCGATCTCACTGGTACTAAAGTGTCTAATGGCCTTGTTCCATGTCCAGTTCCCTTGCTGATACCAGTTAATGTCAACAAGACAGAGCTGACCTCTAACCTGTAGGTGGCTAGAGTCAAACTAGAGACAGGAAAGCAAACAGAAGTTTAATTTCAAAGTGAGGGAAATGGCTTGGCAAGCAAAGACACCTGTGCTAAGGCTTAAAGCCCAGCAACCAAGCTCTGCCCTGAGCTTAGAAAACAGGAAATATCTTGACACTTTTCTGGCAATAACTAAACCCTTCCATAGAATGTAGTTCCTTGTTTATCTCATATTTTCTCTTTTTTAAACTTTAACATTTTTATCCTGTAGTACAACTTGTTTAGGGTATATAGTAGCTGCTGTTCAATTCCTATGTCCCCAAAGATTGATATGTGAAAAGATTGTCTGAAGGGGAGTTCCCTTGGATGGGCAAGACTGTATAGTCCTCAACATTTAATGTCTGCCCTTTGCCAAAGCAGGGATGAGCTAGAACCCAAGAAGCAAAAGTTATCTATAACCCTCAAAGAATTTATGTGCAATTGTGAGAGGTAGAATACAGTGATAGTTTAATTAAAAAAAATAATAACTTTTTATTTTTCAAAATACATGCAAAGATAGTTTTCAACCTTCATTCTTGCAAAACCTTGTGTTCCAAATTTTGCTCCCTCTCTCCTTACTTCCCCCCTCATCTTGACAGCAAGTAATACAATATAGGTTAAACATGCGCAATTCTTCTAAACATGTTTTCACATTTATCATGTTGCACAAGAAAAATCAGATAAAAAGGGGAAAAAATAAGGGAAAAAAAGCAACAACAAAGGTGAAAATATGTTGTGATCCACATTCAATCCCCATAGTCCCTTCTCTGGATGCAGATGGCTCTCTCCATCACAAGTCTATTAGAATTTGCCTGAATCATTATTGAAAAGAGCCAAGTCCGTCACAGTTGATCATGACATAATCTTCTTGTTGCCATATACAATATTCTCTTGGTTCTACTCACTTAACTTGGCATCAATTCTTATAAGTCTCTCCAGGCCTTTCTGAAATCAGCTTGCTTGCTGATCATTTTTTGTGAAACAGTAATATTTCACTATATTCATATGCCATAACTTATTCAGCCATTCCCCAATTTGTGGGCATCCACTGAGTTTCCATTTCCTTGCCACTAAAAAAAGGGCTGCCACAAACATTTTTGCACACATGGATCCTTTTCCTTTTTTTATGATCTCTTTGGGAGACAGACCCAGTAGAGACATACAGATGATAGTTTAAGAACACACAGTAAGTATATTGAGTCACTGGAATATAGAATTTTCAAATTGGAAAAGTACTCAGCAGTCATTTAGTTCAATTTTTACTGGAATGGAGTCTTCCACTATACTATATCCAACAGATGATCATTATTAAGTCTATGCTTGAAGACCTCCAAGGAAGAGAAACTTAACACCTCTCAAAACTCTAATCATTAGGAATTTTCTTTAACATGAAGTCTATATTTTCCTCTTTGTAAATTTTAGCCATTATTCCTGATTCTACCCTCTGGGGCCAAAGAGAATTAAGTCTTAATACCTCTTTTACATGACAACCATTTTAAGATTTGAAGACATGCCTGTGTTCCCCCACGCCTTTTTTCCCCAAAAACTAAACATGCCCAGTTCTTTCATCTTATCTTTATATGAATTGAACAAAAAGGCTCTTTTCCTCCTCTGGATGCTCACCAGTTTATGAGTGTCGTTCTTGTTACACAAAATTTAACATGGTCCTCCACATGAAATCAGATCAGGGCAGTGCTTCTCAAGGCAGACCAAGATTGCATTGGGATTTTTGGATGCCATTTGACTTTGCTGACTCATTGAGTTTACAATTTACCAAAACTCCTTGGTCTTTTTTTTTTTTTTTTTTCAGAAGAATTATTCTCTGTGTTTTGCTTGTTTTGTACTTTTTACTTTCAATGTTTATTTTTTTTTGCTTCCAAGTTTAAGGTTTTGCTTTTATCCTTTTGAAATTCACTGATTAATTTCAGTTTATTAACATCCTTTTGTATCCAGCTTCTGTCATCCAGTATGTCAATTGTTCTTCCTGGCCCTATGTCACCAGCATATTTGTTGAGCTTTCCCCAACATTGATAACAAAGTTAAACACTGGTCTTGGAGTTAGAAGGCCTGACTTTGCCACTGTTTACTAAATTGTGTGATCTTGGTCAAATCACTTTATTCATTGGGCCTTATTTTTCTCCTATATAGAATGAGGAATTTCACTGGTTGACCTCTGAGGCCCCTTCTAACAGATCTCTGATCTTGAGTATCTAAGTACCATATATTAGAAATGATCAGAGAGAATCGGGGCGGCGTGGTGGTGGTGGTGTTTCTAAACATGTTTTAAGCATGTGCCTAACCAGTGTCAGAGTGATTGATTCCCCTGGGCATTTATCATCATCTCTCCTGATTTGTTATAACATGCCATGGTTTTTTAATTCTGGCTCATTTTTTTTTCTTTTCTCATTTGATCCCACTGATAGGAACAACCTAGGAAGAGAGAAACTGTTCAAGTTAACATAAAGTAACCCACTCTTCACCCTCATCATGAGTGGCTTTCTTTTGAAACAGAATCGGAGGTTTTGAAGTTTTGGAATATTTGTCTGGGTGCAGAGGTTAAATTTATTTTTTCACAGTTGAATTGTCAAATATCTAGTTAAAAGTCCAAAATGTCTAAATAGTGGTCATGGAAACATTTTGGGAAGGAAGTGGGAGGGAAGGCAAAGAAGAGATTGGGTTCTTCAATGTGGATTTTCCTCTTGTATCCATAGAAGTAATGTTTTCCACCTTCATGATCTTGGGTTTTGAATTCCAAAATACTTCTCCTGGCTCCTAAGCAGCCTTTTTACTGTTCCTCCCATACAGTACTGTCTCTGTGTTTGACCCATGCCTACAATGTACTCCCTTTTCACTTTTGCCTGGAAGAACTCTTGGTTTCTTTCCAATGTTACTCAAGTACCACTTCCCACAGACAGCCTTTCCTGATTCATTCATCTGCTAGTGCTTCCTCCACCCCCCAAAAAATTACTTTGTATTTATTTTATAGAAATCTTGTATATATTTATACATGTACATTTTGTTTCCCTGTAGAGAATGTAAGTTTCTCAGTGGTAGAGACTGTTTCATTTTTATCTTTGCATCCCTGGGATGTAGCACAATGCCCTGGTACAGCATAAGGGCTTAAATGTTAATTGATTGAATAAATGGGAAGAAATCTAGGAGGTAATAAGGGATGATCAAATTATTATATTTACATGGGTTAGAAGAGTTAAATAATCATGTGTGTGAGCGAGAGACAGAGAGGGAGGAGGGAGGGAAGAAGGTGAGTGAGAGAAAGAAGGGAGGGGAGAGCTAGGAATAGGGGAATTAGGGAATTGATCTCTAACCAACCCAACCCAGAATATAATCCCAAAAAGTTAATATGTCAAACTTAAGTATAAAAACTGTGCATTTGTCTTATATCCTTTTGGGGTTCGAATTGAAAGAAGTAACTATCATTGGCTGGTCAAGGATTAGACATGATGACCCTGGTCACTTTTAAGAAAGTAGCTGGGGAAAAAAAAAAAGAAAGAAAAGAAAGAAAGAAAACAAAAGAAACTAGCTTGAAGCCAGTTCAGATGAGAGTCAGAAACTCAAGCAATAGCTAAGTCTCTGGGAGGGAATCTTTCACTTTCTGTGGGCAAAAAGGGGATTCCTTTTTCTTTCTTCCCCCACCACACCATCAGCAAGAATACTTTGCAGGAATTATTTCTCCAGTAGGAGACACTGCATTCAGCAGGAGGCAGTAGCTAATGAGTGCAAGAGAATCTAAAATATAGTTGAATTCATCCAATAGTCAAACATTTATTAAGCACCTATTATGTGCCAGATCCTGTGTTAAGCTCTGGAGATACAAATCCAGAAAGAACAGAACAGTTCCTGCCCTCAAAGAACTTACAGTCTAATTGGGGAAGACAAGCAGAAGGGAACTGGGACAAAGACAAGAATATGCAAAGCAGTATGCAGCTTCAAGAAGCAAGATTTGGGGAAAAGTGAAGCAAGTTGATTATAAATTCAAGAGATAATTAGCTCTGGCACATAAGAGTCAAACTTTAGAGAGGAGCAGACTTAGGGAGTCTACATGAACAGTCTACCCAAAAGAGACACAGCATTATGCTGTATAAGAAGAGGAAAATCCTCAGAATCCTTCAGTACTTAAAGGCATGAATGGCTTGGCCTTACTATGTTCCCTACATATGTACAACTATTAGCATTCATTTTTCTCATGAATGTTGCATGTATTTGTAAGAGATTTTGTTTTTGTACAGCTACTTTTCTTATCGGGGCATCTTCGAATTTGATTCTATGGTGGTTATCCTCATTCTGAAGGACCAAAAATGTTATCAGTATGTAAGAGTCAAGTTACAGTATATCTGATCAGATCATTGCAAGCTTGGAATGCTCTGTCACAGGTCAGACACAAATAGTCCCTTTGAACATTTAGGATGGACTCTCTGACTTTGCATATCTCATGTTTCTTCTGAGTGAATTCAATTTTGCTTTGCTTATAGAGCACAGCACCTTCTCTGATGAGGGCATGACCATTGTTACAATGGTGATCTTATGCCAGGGTCTCCCATATCATATAATCAGTTCTAAAGGTTTTATGGGAGTAATGACACGTACTTTGGAGCCAGCCTGTAAACCTTTGAATGCTAAATTGAGGAGGTAGGCCAGATGGCATGCTGTATCAGATGAGATAATATAGCAAGTTCTATGTTAGTGTTATTTGTTGTAGTTTTATGGTCCATATAGCTGGGAAAATTTTCCAAACATCCGAAGTTTGGAAATCTTTATAAAATGCATTTTTTATTTCCCTGCTTTCTTAAATAGAATAATAGGTAAAATAATTTATTTTTTTCTTAATGATTTAGGGTTATCTTTGTCAACATTCAGTATTATCTTGTGTTTTTATATAAAACCCACCCTAAAAATCATACTTTTCATTCTAACCATCTTCCAACACAGATATAGCCCACTCTCCTTCTCTTCTTCTGGGAGCTATAATCAGCTTAACACTACTAGAAAGGGCATACTGTTCAAATGCCCTCTCAATCAATCCAACTATTTCAGGACCAAAAACTCCCTTTCCTGGCCACCATTCTCCCATTAGAATGTTATATTTATATTCCTAGTATATGGCACAGAGTAAGGCAGCACTGACATATAGTAAGGGCTTAATCTTTTTCATTCATTCAGTTCTTCATTATTGAAAGATTATTTACCCCAACACTAGAGGGCTCTAGAAGGATCTGGTTTTTGCTAAAATCTCTCTGGTGTAGTTTTCCTGTCTCATCCCTTGCTGTCACCTATTACTCTTTGCTGTTCTCAGGTCAACTAACCAATAATAATAATGCCTCTCCTTTGTTCTCATTTACTACTAGTAATCTACTGTAGTCTTGGCTAAAGTCAGTCAACAAGCATTTATTAAGCCTGCAGTGTACAAAGCCATGGAAATAATACAAAGATAAAAGTGACAGTTCCAGTCTTCAAGATGTTTTCATTCTTCTAGGGGGATAAATATAATATGTTCCACAGTTGTATAAATATAAACCATGTAATGTAGTGGATATCCTGCCATCTAGGGGAGGGATGGGGAGTAGGGGGGAAAAAGTTGTAACAGAAAGCTTTTTAAGGGTTAATGTTGAAGAATTACCCATACATATGTTTTGCAAATTAAAAAAATATATATAAACCATGTAGAAAATAATACACTAACTTAGGAGAGAGAGGGAGCACTAATAATTGGGGGAATCATGAGAGATTTCTTGTAGAAAGTGGCATTTGAACTGAGCCATGAAGGAAGCTAAGAATTTCAAAATCCAAAAGCAAAGAGAAGATTCCAGGAATGGAGCTTAGCTTCTACCAAGACATAGAGAGGTTTTATCTTTGGGGAGCAATAAGTGGCCGCAATTTGGCTGGAGCTTAGAAGATATGAAGAAAAGAAAGGTGAACTCAAACCTGAGAGACAGATTGGGGTCAGATTGTGAAGGACTTTAAATGCCAGAGGAACTTGTATTTTATCCTAAAGATAAAGAGGAGCCACTGAAGTTTTTCCAGCAGAGGAGTGACATGATTTTAACAATTTTTCTTTGGCAGTTTTGAAGAAGGGAGAGACTGAATGGAAGAAGACCAATAAGGAATCGCTGGCAATCATCCAGACAAGAGGTGATGAGGGCCTGGATAAGGGTGGTTGTAATATCAGTAAAGGGGCTGGATGCTAGAGCAGAAGAAATAAAACTCACAAAATTTGGCAGCTAATCGGTTGTGAGTGAGTTAGGAACTGAGAATAGCTTCTGAGTTGTGTAACTATACTATGCTGGAGCATGGAGGCAATCTTAGATTTTTGAAAGCAGTTTTGGTACATCAAGGATATATGTACAACCAAGGATGGTTTTCAGCTAGGTGATATTGGGCCTACAGTCCAGAAGACTTGAGTTCAAATGTGAGCTAAAACACTTACTAGCTGTGTAATCCTGGGCAAGTCACTTAACTTGTTTCAGTTTCCTTATCTGTAAAATGGGAATGGTAATAATAATACTTACCTTGAAGCATTCTTGTGAGGATTAAATGAGATAATAATTATAAAGAATTTAGCATAGTGCTTGGCATATGATAGCTAATATATAAATATTAGCTATTATTATTATAGGGCTGTTAGCATAGTAGATGAAGTGCTAGACCTGGAGTCAAGAGGACCTGAGTTCCAATCCAGTCTCAGACACTAGCTATGTGACCCTGGGCAAGTCATTTCATCCTGTTTGCTTCAGTTTCCTTATCTGTAAAATGAGCTGGAGCAGGAATTGGCAAATCACTCCAGTATTTTTGCCAAGAAAATCCCAAATGGGATCAGGAAAGTGATATGATTGAACAATAACAACTAAAATCAGTGTTTATATTGTGTGGTTATTCAAAATTATTAAGGATTTCTTAATTACTGGACCCAGTGACCTTTTCTCAATTCTTGTCCTTCCTGACCTCTTTGCTGCCTTTAACACTATTAGCCTTCTCTAGCTTAAAATTCCTTCCTCTTTGGATTTTCTTGATTATTCTCTCTCTTGGCCCTCCTCCTACCTATTAGACCATCCTTTCTCAGTCTCTTTTGCTGGACTATCTTTGGCCATCTTTTTTTCTCTCTTTAGCTTCTCACTTTGGGATCTCATCAGTTCCCGATAATTCAAGTTTTATCCCTATACAGATGGTTCCCAGATTTAGTTTATCCTGCCTTAGTCTCTTTCCTGGCTACATTCCTAAACCTCCAACTTCCTATTATATATTTTACATGTATACACATATAAATATAACTGAATTCATTATTTTACTATTCTTTAACCCAAACTCTTCTAAATATCTCTATTAAAGGACACCAGCATCCTTCTAGTCACCCATGGTATTAACCCTTATAATAGATTCAGTTTCTTTTCTTGCTTACTCTACATAACCAGTTGCCAAATCTTATAATTTCTTTTTCTTAGTGACATCACTAAACTACCTCCCTTTTTTTTCACTCATATATCTACCACCCTAGTTCCTATATCTACCACCCTACCACCTTTACCTGGACTGCAGCTAGGTATTGTTTAGTGTAAATAAGGAATCCCCTTGAAGGGATCTCCATACTGGAATTTTTACTGAATATTTCAATTGATCTGAAATAATCACCATATTTTACATAATTATAACTTTGAATAGTATGAATTCAAATACATGTGACCAAAGGATTCATTTTTCTGTATTTTAGTAGTTTTCCCTATCTCTTCTGTCACTACTCCTATCTAACTCTACCCAATTGATAAATTAATTTTCCTAAACTCTAGTTCTGTTTATGTTAGCCTCTACTAAATTCCAGTACCTCATGGATCAAAATATAAATTTGGCTCTTCACAACCTGACTCCTTCCTATCTTTCCACACATTCTGTGGTCCAAGCATACTGACCTATTTACTGTTCCTCATATAACTGTTCATCTTCTGTCTCTGTGCCTTTGCATTGATTCTCCCCATACCTAGAATGTGCTCCTTCCTCACTTCCACTTCTTAAAATCCTTGGATTCCTGGAAGATTCACCTTTAGCCAGATTTTCTCAACTACTACTGCTTTCCTTCTAATGCTTTCTTCTATAAAATCAGGATTTTTCTTATACGCATAGCTCTCCAATGGCTTTTTGTTTCCTTCAAATTCTCCTTGATTTCTCTTCAGCCTTTAGTCCTCTCTCCTGTTTGATGTTCTCTATCCTCTAAGGTTTCAGCATACCATTCTTCTTGTTTTCCTCCTACAGATTTGACCATTCCCCTGTTTCAAGATTTTATAAGATCTTCCTCCAGATCAAACCCACTAATAGATATTCCTCAGGGTTCTGTCTTGCAAACTTTTCTTTTCTCCCTTTATACTTAGTTATCTCATTAATTCCCATGGATTTAATGACCCTATCCATGCTGATGATTCTCAAATCTATTTTGCCCCAGTCTTTTGACTTCCAGTCTCAAATTTCTAGCTGTTTTTCAGACATCTCAAACTGGATTCTAGTATATATCTTAAACTCAATATATCCAAAAGTGGAACTCATTTTCTTTCCCTCTTTTTCTTCCCTATCCATCTTACCTTCCCTGTTACTATAGAGAGCAACACTATCCAGTGTCTCCCTCTCAAAATCTAAGGGTTATTCTGGATTCTTTTCTATCTTTCCCCTTTTAATATGATATAACAGTTAGATTTGAGATCATTTAGTCCAGTCCATCAGCCTTACAAATATTTTTGGTAGGTGTCTTTTATAACCTTTCAGGTATTTAAAAAAATAATCAAAGGAGAAAAGGTTAGTTTCTCCAAGGTTTTATTTATTTTTATCTGAGGTAACATTTGAACTCAGGTCCTCCTGATTCCAAATCTGATCCTTTATCCATTATGTCACCTAGCTATCTCAGTCAAATGTTCAGTACCCTCTGTGTGTGTGACACAGCACTAGTACTCTTAGAACAGACACATGTAGTATGCTTCTACCTTCCAAAATTTGGGTTTTTAATAAATATTTGTTGATCCCACTGGAGAATCTAACATCTCTGAACAGTTGCAGAGAATATAAAATTGCATCCTGTATTGATAGCAGTTTAGTGAAGATGGAGCTGAACTGAGAGCTATTATAATTAGAAAAACTTTCTTAATAATGAGATTGACATATAGATCTTGTAGGATTGATAAAAATTGAAAAGGAACATAGAGAGAGAAGGATATTGCAGGAGGAAAAACAGCATAAGTAAAAGTGCAGAGGTTGGAATGATAAATAAGATATGACTCTGTGACAATGAGGAAACCAGCTAGACTAAACAGAGAAGGTATATTGGAGAAGAATAAGAACTATGGTAGGATTTGTGGTTAATTAGTAAATAGAACAGAGAGATCATGAAGAGATTTGAGAAACTGGCTGAGGGGTTATGAGCCTTTGTGGGCTCTCTGTAGAGGGGTTATACAGAGAGTACAAAAGGATCATATTCAAGACAACTTGATTCCCTTGGAAGACTTGGGGTGGAAGAAAGAAGGAGATTTGAGGGCGTGGTTGAAGGCCACTGGCCTTCAGACAGCACTGGGAGAATACAGAAGAAATAACAGACTCCATAATATATCCTATTGTTCCCTCTCCAAGTCTATCCTTTAAAGATTAGCCAAGCCTTTAATGAAAAGTTCAATTAGGTACTTAGAACCATCTTAATAACTGATTGTTTAATTAGTTGATCATATTGACTGTGGACCAGTCCAATTAGGTCATCAAGACAGTTGAAATGTTCATTCTGAAGTCTGATTATTTCAGGCAGATAGATATGTTTATCCATTTTTTCATCCAGAGTTTGAAATTGATGTAAAAGTGGAAAGCTAAGCTAGTCATCAAAGAAGCAGATAATAATGGGAGATGTCTTCCAACATTATATGGTATCCTCCCAGATAATCACTGTCCTCCCTTTTTATACACTCAGAGGAAAAACAGGATAGATGTGTCAGATAAGAGTAAAGGGGAGGTCTAGGGAGTGTTGTCTGCCCTGGTACTGAATAATTTCTTAATAGCTCCAACATTTATCAACAATTAAGAATTACTTAGCATGTAGATTGGTTGATATTTGTTTTTAATGTTTTGCTGATGTCATTTTTTAAGGTCTATGAAATAGAATCCTCAGCTTGAAAGGTCTAGCTTCCCTTTAGAATGGCCATAGACATTCAGTGATAATTGAAAATATTTATTTTCATCTTTATCATGTTCATATTTATGAAAATGTTTATTGTGATAAAAACAGGCAATAATCACCCTCCAAAGTAGCCTTTTATAGCTGACAAAATAATTTTGAGTTCACTGTTGCATATTAAATAATTCTTCCTTTGATAGCTCAGAGGAGAGTTCTTTCACTGATTTACTAAATTGGATGCCCAAGTTAAGATGTATTTATTTACTTTTTTATCCCAGAGTCTTTGTGAGTTTGGCAACTTCCATGTGTGTTTTATTTACTCAGATGCTATCTTGATTGCCTGGTTTTGAAATTCTTGACATTAGATTCTTTCATCTCTTTATTTCCTTACCCCCCCCCCAGCCAATCAGTCATTCAAGTGGAAAATATGGAGAGAATAAAGTCAATTTTACTTTTAATTGTTTTATAAACTTTGGATTGGCATTTGCATGAAGACAAAATAAGATACAGTAATAGAGTATTTAAAATTATATCTTATTTTCTGAATCCAACCAACTGTTCTCAGGTGGAGCTAAGTCCCTCACTTTAAATACTTAAAATAAGTCACACTGTGCCTGACTTATTCTGGGAAAGATATTATATACAGTAAAAGTTCTCCTTCCTCAGTTTTCTGAGATGAGTTCTTGTTATAATGTCTTTAGTAGGTAGGTGGTTAACCAAGTAGTTAAATGGTTTTCAATTTGGAGATGTTGGACCACATGTAACAATTTATCCATTTGCCTAAGTGAATGCCAAAAGTTGTAGTTCTTCCTGAATTACTAGATAAGGAATCTATTCCTTTCCAGTTTTTTTTTTTTTTTGAGGGAAAAATGAAGCTTAGATTTTTTTTTATCAAGTCATCATCTTTATTATTAATAATAACAATAATTTATAACATTTGTATTACACAAGTACATAACAATAATTTAAATTCATATGGCACACTTTAATCAAATGAGCTAAATAGGTAAAGCAATCAAAATACCTTTAAAGTTATTGTGATAAAATAGGCAATAATCACCCCCACAATAGCCTTTTATAGCTGACAAAATAATTTTGAGTTCACTGTTGCATATTAAATAACTCTTCTTTTGATAGCTCAGAGGAGAGTTCTTTCACTGACTTACTAAATTGGATGCCCAAGTTAAGATGTATTTACTTTCTTTGTCCCAGGGTCTTTATGAGTTTGGATTTATCTATCAATGTAGAGCCCATATAAGGTCTGAGGGTCTTTATTCTAACTCCCACTCTTACTGAAGAGTTAGATCTCTAGAGTCTGATTACATGTCTCCCTCAGATTGTAGGGATACTTCTTGAGGGGTTAGTACTGGAGCCCCCATCGATATACTTTCTCCTCCCTTCACTCCATCATCAGTTGAAAATGTCAGTCAGCCTTGTCATTTTTAGAAAAGATAATTTATTTTTTTTATTTTTTTTTAAATTTTTATTTTATTTGCATAACATATGTGTGGGTAATTCTTCAACAATAACCCCTACATAGCTTTCCGTTACAAATTTTTCCCCCCAACTCCCCACCCCTCCCCTAGATGGCAGGACATCCACCACATGTTAATTATGTTAAAATATTGGCAAATCGAATATATGTATACATATTTCCAAACTTATCATTGGTGTGCAAGAAAAATCTTATCTACACAAACGATATATCAGATAAAGGAAACACAATGTAAGCAAACATCAATCAAGGAGTATGAGAATGTTATGTTGTGGTCCACATTTCGCATCCCTCTCTCTGGGTGTATATGGCTTTCTTCAGTGAACAATTGGAGGTGGTTTGAAACATTTCATTGTTGAAGAGAGCCATGTCCATCAGAATTGATCGTCATATAGTACTGTTGTTGCCGTGTATAATGATCTCCTGGTTCTGCTCATTTCACTCAGCATCAGTTCATGTAAGTCTCTCCAGGCCTCTCTGAAATCATCTTGCTGGTCATTTCTTACAGAACAATAATATTCCATAACATTCATATACCATAATTTATTCAGCCATTCTCCAATTGAAGGGCATCTATTCAATTTCCAGTTTCTAGCCACTACAAAAAGGGCTGCCACAAACATTCTTGCACATGTGGGGCCTTTTCCTTCCTTTATGATTTCTTTGGGATATAAGCCCAATAGAAATGCTGCTGGGTCAAAGGGTATGCACAGCTTGATAACTTTTTGAGCATAGCTCCAAATTGTTCTCCAGAATGGCTGTATCCGTTCACAGCTCCACCAACAATGCATCAGTGTCCCAGCCCTCCCACAACCCCTCCAACATTCATCATTAACTTTTCCTGTCATTTTAGCCAATCTGACAGGTGTGAAGTGGTATCTCAGGGTTGTCTTGATTTGCATTTCTCTGATCAATAGTGATTTGGAGCACCTTAGAAAAGATAATTTAGATGATACAGATGATATAATACTTTCCCTCAAGTCCAGGAGAAGGTAGACTCAAGTTTAGACAGCACATATGGAAGGGAAAGGGGGTAACAGCTCAGTTTTGCTGGATGAAGTTCACCTTAGGCATGGTAATGTTTCTTTGCAGGCCTCCTTTGTGAATTAATGTTCATTCTTTCGGCTCCCATTGCAAAAACTGCCATTAATTGATCTGGATATACTGCTAGAACAGTAATGGGAAGATGGAGAAAGCCAACAATCTTCAGCCATAAGGTAGAGGGAAAAGATCTGACCAAAGCCTTTCCTTTTTCTTCTGCCTGCTCCCAGGTAGTTCTTCCCCTAGGGCACACTGGATGTCACACATGATCAAATTTCTGGATGTCTTTGATACTGGGAAACTTGATGCTTTCAGAGGAAGGGATGAGATGCCCCACTCAGCCAATTGGAATAGACTTCCTATCTAGCATGATTTTACTTTGTCAAAAGGTTTTTCATACTTAGTCTAAGGCCTAGGTTTGAAATTGATTGATTAGGCATCTTATCAGAATTTCACATGGGCTAGGGTAACAAAATATCAATCTGCTCTATTCTAAAATATCAATCTATTCTATAACTGTTAAATGTTTTTAGTTTTCAATGTGCTAGTTGATTTCCCCTCACAACAACCTTGTGAGGAGTTGGATTATGAAAGTAGATGAAATAACTGAAGCTTGGAGTGATTATAGGTATATAAGGCACTAGGTTTTGGAGTTAGAGGATTGGGATTCCTGGCAGCTCTAATACCTGAGTCACTTTGGGCAAATTAACCTATCTCTGGGACTCAGTTGCTGAATGAGTTGTGAGTAGTGATGAGATCCTCCTATTAAAGTAGAGGTAATCCATTCTGTCAGGTATATTATGATAATTCCCTTTGGATACAGGTTGGATTAGGTGGATATTGAGGGCTCTTTCTGAATTCTCAAAATTCTGTGGATTTAACTAATTTATTTATCTCAAAGATCCCATCTTTTAATCCACTGACAATCCAATTCTCTTTCTAATATGTTACCCATTTTTGGTATTTCATTAAAATCTTAGAACTCTAAGAACTACCTAAGAACAAGATAGTAGTTTTAAATTACCTTACTTTAGATTTCTTATATCACCTATTTGAGTCTTATTTTAGGATTTGGCTTTTTTGTGGGGGTGAGGTGGTTATTATGGGAGTATGTATTTCTGAAATATTACATTAATATTAAATTTTGGATTAACAGCTATAATAAAATTTGGCATATTCTAATTTCAGTGAATCATTCATAATCTCTCCTGTAATGTAATTATTTAGGCTGTTTAATATGTTAGAGTTCAACCAATAATATGGAACTTAGGAAAAAGTTTAAATTTTTCCCAAACTATTTAGAAAGCTGGTTGGACCAAGTGTCTGGTGTGGAGAAATATGTTAATTTATGTACAGACTAGTATTCTAAAATAAATAAATAAATTCAGTGCCTGAATGGAGCACAATTCTGCCTACCTCTTATAGTGCCTATTTATGTAATCATAAGAAGTTTCCTTAAGGTAGCTATGTACTTGTCCTTTAAATTGTTTTGTTTCTCTTCCAAGAAGATGGGTTAGAAACTAGTGTCTTCGTTTGTATTTTAATTAAAATAACTGACACTTAGGTCACACTTCCTAAAAGTTCACCAAAGGTTTAGAAGAAATGAGATTTCTATTCCACAAAAAGGATAAATCTTTTCTCCAGCTATGACATACTTAAATGTCCTCTATTACTGTTAAATTCATTTTTGGGTTGTTCAAACTGTAATTGTGCATCAAAGTAAAGACTAAGCAAATAAGATGTGCCCTAAATTTCTTTTCCCCAAATCTATATAATTATGTAGGCATTTCTTTCTTTATCCTGGACATTCAAGGGGTTAGTGTAAAGGGACCTAGTTGATATAAGATTACAAAGACAAATAATTGGAGTTTATTTAAATTCTCATGAGCTGCCAGGTGCATTGAAGGAATAACATTTGCTCTTTAAAAATTCATTAAAAAACATTTTTATGTGTGCGTTCATATGTGAATATAAGCCAACATTTGGGCAGATAAGTAAACATTTGATTTTAAGTTAAAAACGGTAAAAATTTATGGCCAACTGAGCCTAGAGTCAAGCATTTTAAAAATATTGTCATGCTAGAATTTTTTTGGGGGGGTGGGTAATAAGTTCTGATTCTGAAGTAAAAGACATTTAGAAGGCAGTGAGGCTTGATCTTTATGTGTAACTTCCTCTTTTTCTCCAAGTCTTCCTAACTCCATAATTTGATCTTCACTTTTTTTTTTTAATGTTGACATAAAATATAAGGTTTCATAAATAAGCTTTCATAGTGATTTTCCAATGAAACCTAGAAGTCAGGTTCATAGCTCAGGAGCTTTTAAACAGCATAAAAAGTTATAATAAATTGGTTATTTCTTGTGTAACAAAGTTAAGGAAAATTGTTTTCTGAAGGGAAAATACTAAGGCGCAGCCATGAGGCTGCCTATCCAAACCCCCAGCCCCACTCTATTTTCAAGGTATGGTGGGGTGGGGTGGCAGTAGTGGTGGGGTGCTAAATGGGAAATAGCTGGAATCTGGTGCAGCTTTAATTCTCTGGACACAAGTATGTTTCTCGAGTGAAGCAATGAACTTTTCAAGTTTAAAAAAAAAACCAAGGGCAAGAGAGTGCAACAGCAGTAGACTGGCTCTATTTTTTTTCCCCCTTTTAAATAGATTAAAAATAAATAAATCGTCAGGTCGCCACGTTTTCTAGGTGAGGGCCTTAGTTTTCGGGTGGCGACGGGGAAGGGGGGGCAATGTTTTTTGGGGGAAATCCCGCTATTTCCCCGGGAGAAGAGCCTAACATGAAGGCCAGAGGGACAGGGCGAGCAGATCAGGGCTGGTGCGGGGCTGGGGCTGGTGTGGAGCAAGGGCTGGTGCGGGGCTGGGGCTGGTGCGTGTGAGCGCAGGCAGTGTGTGCTGCTGGGGGTAGGCTCGCTCCTCGCTCGCTCCTCGCTCGCTCCTCTGGCTGGGAACTCCTGCTCCCGTCGCTCCCCCGCTCCCCCTGCCGCCGCCGCCGCCGCCGCCGCCTGCCAGCCCCTGATGTGATGGCGCAGAAACCCCGTTGACAAGGCACTGCTTTTTCATGACGGTGAGTTTCCCTTTGAGTGTATTATAATTTTGTGATAAAAATTTCAAGGAAAAAAAACACACAACCTCCTTCCTCTGCCTCTTTCCTTCGGGGAGGGGGAGGGGGGGGGGGGGGGGGGGGGGGGGGGGCCCGGGGGGGGGGGGGGCTCCCTCTCCAGACAGAAGAGAAAGAGGAGCAAATTAAACACCGAGTTGCCCAAACCAGGCTATTAGGTTTCAGCCCGGAGAGCTATTGGCTCAGGCTGTGTTTTTTGGGGGGGTGGGGGTGGGTGGATGTTTAATGGACTCGGGAAAGGGGGGAATAAACAGTTTATTCCTTCTCCGCCATCCCTGCTAGGGGCCCCGCGGAGACAAAGTTCACAGTGTCTTCCGAGGGGTGCGGGCAGGCAGCCTGGGCGGCGGGCATGGCGGGCACGGTCTGGGGGCGGGCTGGGGGGGGCGAGCCCGGCGGGGGGTGGGGGTGATTTCTTTCTTTTTCCGCTGATGCAAATTTCAGGAGCGGGGTGAGGGCGAGCTGGGGGAGGGGGCCGGGGGAGCCTTTAATGACTCATTGATTGAGCTGGTTTAAAATTAGTGGTGTGTGTGTGTATGTGTGTGCGCGTGTGTGTGCGGGGGGGGGGGGGGAAGAAGGGGGAGAAGAGACGGGACGGTGGTGGTGTTTTTTCGCCATCCTCCCCCCACCCCTACCCCCCCAGTCAGTCGAGCCGAGCCGAGCCGAGCCGGGGAGGGGAGGGAAGGAGAGGGCAGGGCGAGAAGCTGCTCCTTCGGGGAAGGAGCCGCGAGGCTAGAGGGAGGAGAAGGGGCAGAGGCGGGGGCAAGGGAGAGGGGGAGGGCGGCGAAGAAAGAAAAATAATCTTTCCCAATCTCCTCCCTCTTTTTCTCTTGTTCCTTCCCCCTCATCTTTTTCTCCTTCAAAAGCTCTTGGGCGTGAATCGCATTTTCTTTTTCCTCAGTGTAATGGATCCCACGTTCTGGGAGGTCGGGCGGGAGGCAGACCCGAGAAGGGTCGCCACGCTGGGAGCTTCCGGGCAGCTCTTGCCCGCTTGGCCTGGAGCCGCCAGCCTTCCTCCGGCGCTTCGTTCCGGCCTAGGCCAGGCTCTCCTCGACCGGATTCCCATCTTTAAGGGGAGCAGGTCGGATGCCTGGGATCGGGGGCAGCCTAGCTGCCATCCCCCGCCCCGACCCCGGCCGAATCCTGAGCTCCGGGGCTCACCTCCGTCGGCTAGGCCCGGAGTGGACAAGGAAAGGGACCCGAGAGCCAGCCCGATCCTCGTCTTCGATGCGGCTCGGCAGCTGCTCAGGACTCGGCCTTTAATTTCTAATGTCTTGGAAACGGGCCGTGAGCTCGCCTTGTCGGGCCGCAGAGATTTGGGGGGGAGAAGGGGGGGTAGTAGACAGACTGTTTGGGGTACCCATTAAGATGGCGGCGGCCTGGCTCGCCGCCAGGGTTTGTTGCGCAGTTTCTCCGTGAATGCTACGCGCCCAAGGGCGCCATTTTCTCTCTTTGCTGGGGCGGGGCCCTCGCGGCCGGGGTCCCCTCCCCCCCCCGGAGCTCTAGGCAAAGCAGCCTGGGGTGGAGGGCGAATATTGACTCACTTTCGGGTTGGTGGAACAATTTAGGATGGGGGGATCTGAGATTTTGAAAGGTTCTGAAGTACCATTCTTCCCCCCCCCAAAAAAAAAGTATTGGTCTTTTCTGGAAAAAGGTGAAAGGATTCTTTGCTTCCCCAATTCCCATTCCACCCCACTCACACCTCCTAAAACTTGTAGGACAAGATTCCTCAATCTCCGGACTTGTCATGATTTCCCCAAAAGTAGGATGACATTTGGGATTTTCTTTCCTTCTCTCTAAAGACATCTGGAATAGAACTACATTAGATCCCCAAGCCCATTAAAGTAAATGGGTTGTTGACAGTGTTGGTGTGAGTGCCTGTAAATTCATTAATTGGCATCTTGTCATCATGTCCTATTATCATAAACCTCAGAATTTATAAGAATGCTCCTGGAGAGGAAACAAACACCATCTGTCTGTACTTATCTTCTAAAATTTTGCATGTATCATTGAAGTATTGTTTTGATTTTTAATTTAATAGATTACCAAAGAAATGGGTTAAGTATTTAAATCTTTTTCCTTAGCTTTACCACTTTGATAGTAAATTTTAAGTTCTTAAGGTTTCATGGGTTTGTGACCTAGGTTTTCTGAGAAACTGATTTTGTATTCAATCAAAGGAAGAGGAAAACTACAAAACTTTTGGGCCACACTTTATTCAGCAGTCTGTGGTATTTGGGCACCAGATTGCTAAACGTTTTCTTGGTTCATTCATGTAAATTTGACTGTCTTTAATAAAAACCAAAAGAATTTTACTTTATGACTACTCACTTTCTCCTATATAAGAAAAGTGAACATAACTCTGTTCCTGGTATGTGGAAAGTACTAAGCAAGTTTAGTAAGAGGAGATGCATGTATATAATACCTTGTACTATAGTACTGAGTTAAGGAAATTTCAAGTTTTCTTGTATAGTTTTACTTTCTTCATTTCCTGTCTTTACATAAAAATAAGCTCATTCTTAAAACTAGTATTTTTCATTTGGATGGTTCAGTACTTAATCTGTAGAAATGGTAACATCTACCTAACTTAATGCACATAAAAGTAACTTGGTGATATGTAACAAATGTCATCCTACACATGTATAATTCTGGGGATGATCTCACAGAGGACATGATCATCAAATTTTAATTCCAGATTCCTTGTCAATATAGCTTTTAAACAGTTGCCAGGCCAAGACAACAGACTATCCCAACATCAGGAAAATGTTTTTAAACCCTGCTTTTAGTTAAGTGTAAAGCCAAAACAATTCCAGTTACATTGCTATTTAAAAATAAACACCTATATGATAATTATAGGAGAAAAATAACCAGAACTTTACTATTTAGCAAAGATTTCTTTATCAGAAGTGGAGTCTTTGTTTTTAAATTTATGTGAAGGTGATATTGTGGTCCATAGACATCTAAGAGGTTTACGAAGGTAAAGAGATTAATGAAAAGAAAATGTAGGAGATTAATAAATCACTTGAGAAATTTATGGAATAGAAAAAGGGTGCTAGGTAACAATCATTAACTTCTTTGGGTAGTGACCATCTGACCCGTCCAGCGGGTCATCAAACGTGGGTCAGCGAGCAGGACATA
>JAJPUD010001558.1:108308-119181 GCA_023553655.1 Myrmecobius fasciatus | reverse complement strand
AGGGGGAAGGTAAAAAGGGTCATGGTGTTAAGGTTCAGTCTCTGGCAACCATCATTTGTACTTTTAGTAACTATTAAGTCAGTTCCATCATTTTTCATTCATGTCTAACTTTGTATGACCCTATTTGGGCATTTCTTGATTAAGATAGTTACCTTTCCTTCTCCATTTTACAAATATGGAAAAAAAAGGGTTGAATAATATGCCGAGGGTCACATAGTAGTAAATGCTTCAAGATAAGATCAATCTTTCTGAAGTTAGATTTGGGCACTGTATCCACTGTGCTACCTAGCAGACCTATTAGTCTGTACCAGTAGTTAATGTTTCCTGTGAGTGGGGTGTTTTAAGACCAAAATTATTTTTTGAGTTTGAAACCTTGTTTATCAAAAATGCTGTTAAATCTCAAAGACCAGGTTATGAAAAGTACATCCATAATTGCATATACTTTATTATTACAGTGGAAATATTTGTTGAAGGTAAATAACTATTGTGTAGGGAGTCTGGTAATGAACACAAAAGAAATTGTACCATATGTTGATGAAATTCCAGACTTTACAGTATTTTCTGTTTTTAGGGGGGAGGGGGAAGATTGGCAAGGTAATATTTAAATTAGCTATTACTCAAAAGCATAAGAATAGCCAAATTGACCAGAATATCCTAAAAAGTAGCATTTTTCATTGTCGGGTTATTTTAGAGGCATTTTGGCTTCAATTGTTGGCAATCTTGGAATGAGAAAGATTGAGAAAAAGATGAGCCCTTCACAGTATGGCTCCACATTATCTTTCCTGCTTGATTTTACATTATTTTGGTCTACCTAAACTGATTTACTTTCAATTTCTGGCATTAGAAATTCTATCACCTACCTATATGTTCCTTGGCACAAACTGTTCCCCTTGCCAGGAATGTACTCATTCCTTACTACATCCTAGTAGACTCAGTCTTCTTTCAAGACTCAAGTACCACTTTCTTGCCTTGAATGCAAATTTTCAGAACCTGAGAAGTAGGTAGTGCAAAGAAAAGCATGTTGGATCTGGAGTCAGGAAGATCTGAGTTCAAAGTGCTGTGTGTTTAGACAAAAGAGTTTCCTGCAATACTGGATGATGGCTGAGATCTCTGAGGCTGGGAGCTGCTACCACTTACAGAGTTTCTCTCCCTATCCCTTGGTGGCTATCAGGCAAGCAGTTGTTGCTGGTAGTGTTAAGGAGGGTAGCCTCCCTCTTCAGTCCGATGGTTGAGGGACAGGAAGAATGCTCTATCCAAGGCTCTTGGGTTCAGAGTCCTGGGTTGCCTCTATCAGTGCCTAAGGGGAAATGGTGGTCTAGATGGTGGGATGTTTTGACTTGGCTGGTACATACCACCTCATCTTGCCTTTGGGCTGTCTTGTTGCTTCTGGCTATATGACCCTGGGCTAATGACTTTGCTTCTGTTGGCTGGAGTTATTTCATTTGTAAAATGGGGATAATAACTGTCTCCAGAGCTATAAAGATAAAATTATATAGTTTTAAAGCACTTTGCAAATTTTAAGGTACTATATAAAATTGTTATTATTGTTATTACTATTGTTGTTATTCAGAAATAAACTCAAATGCCACTTCTTGTAGAAGGCTTTTATAGGAGCCCCTTATTGTTGTTCTACTTCCAAATTTTTATTTATATTGTGTAATCTATCAAATTTGTGTATGTTATTTACCTTAAGAATGCAAGCTCCTGGGAGCACAAGGACTATTTCCTTTTGTGGGGGAGGGGTCTTTATGTTATACTGAACCCGCCTACACAAAAGCCTGTGCCCAACATAAATGCCTGACTCATCATGGTGAGGCTTGGACCTGTTGGAAACTATATTCTCCCAATCTGAGTCAAATCTATGAATGTGTGTGTGACTCTGGGCAAGTCACTTAACCCTGTTTGTTTCAGTTTCCTCATCTGTAAAAATGAGCTGGAGAAGGAAATGGCAAACCACTCATTTTTGCCAAGAAAACCCAAATGAAATCATGGAGAGTCAGACACAATTGAAAAACAATAATGGGGATCCTGACACCCTACAGTTGAGAACTTTGGGCTTAGAGCACTAAAAGGTTAAGTGACCCAGAGTCACCTAGCCTATCTGTCAGAGATTCCATTTGAACCCACCTTTTCCTGGTTTCAAGGTTGACTTTTAATTTATTCAGGCTTCTTACCTGATTGTAATCTTTGTTTAAAAAAAAAGTGAAGATTTTACAGAGAAGAATTTCAGTAATAATTGGAAACATTACTGGAATTTCAGATTTGTATATTTGCTCCCTGCCCATCCTCAGCTCTGGTCCAGTAAGCCTCAAGAGTTTACAGCTTTGTTAAGGGTTTGAAGTCATCTTAACACTAGTTTTCCACTCTACTTTTGCAGTTATATCAAGATTCTAATATATAATGCCCTTTATATAATTAGATTAAGAATTCATGTAAAGTTTAGGTAAAATTTTAAATAGACAAAGTTGTCTATTTAAACTATAAAACTAAAATGCATTTTGACTTTGAAAACAGCTCATTTTAACATATCTTTTATATGCCTTATAGCTTTTAGGCCCATAGTATTTGTTACATGAATGAGTAATAAGAACCAGATGCCTTCCCAGGGCAAATTTTTGGCATTTTGACTTTGCTACTGGCACTGAGGGGAAATTTAGTATTGAGAGCCTTGAAACTACCTGGTAGTTTTTTATATAATCAGTCCATGAATCTGATAGCATCAGTACTGAGGCAGAACTTGTCGAATATTGTACTTTCATCCCTGTCCTTGATGTTCATTTTAACCTAAATTCACTTTTATAAAAATGCTGTAGCATTGCTATTCTATACATATAAGGATTGCCTAGGGACAGAAAGGGCAAAGGTCATTGGTGGATTTATGGTGGGGAAGGCTTAATTTGAGGAAGTGACAACTGAGCTGATGAGTAAATTTTAACTATAAGAAGTGAAAAGTTTTTATATAAGCAGATTCACTGATAGGAAATGACCAAAAAATATTCTCGGAATATTGAGGGACCTGGCTTCAGTGGAGGTTATGTTCGGGGGAATGGGATATCAAATTGAATGGTATGTCAGATTATGGAAGATCATGTATGACAGAAATTTAAGCTTTGTCCTGTAGAGTGGACAAATTGAAGATTTTGAGATGATGATTAACATTGATATTTGTATCTTAGGATAATTGATCTAGCTAGCATGAATTGTAGAGAAAAGAGGCCCAAATTAAAAAGATCACTTTTGAAATTGTTGTAACAGCAACCTAGGCATAAGATTATGGACAAAAGTGGTGGCTGTAACCACTTTTTGGTAACAGATAACAGAACCATAAGTAGCAATTTTTGCATATGGGACAATTTTTTTTTCTTTTTTTTTAAACAGGCAAAAGAGACTGATCTCAAGTAAAGCTTTTGCAATCAGGCAGGAATGGGAAGAAGCATATCTAGGGAATAGCCACCAGTGGAAAAAGTGCTCCTGGAATTGTTTTTACAAAGTATTCTTGTTAACTAAGCTCTAAGTTAGGTTGTTTCCACACTATTGAAAGTATTGCAAGTGCCTTCCAATTGTCAGTGTCTTGTGGTTGTAATCTTGAGAGGAAGAACTGACTTTAAAAAAAAAAAGACAAAAGATTTAGAATTGACACAGGATTGAATCAAAGGAGTGTAGAAGGTTGAAGTAAATAGTAACACCAAAGATTTCTAGCTTGATCTCTGGTATCTTTAGGAATGTTGAGCACACTGATAGAATTTAGGAAGTCAGGAAGGTCAATGAGAAGAGGTCACTGGTAACCTTGGAAAATATTTTGTCTTCCTTTATCCAAAAAAAAAAAAAATCACTTCACATTTTGCAAGGCTATTTAATTCTTATGTTAAAATATAGTGATACTGTCCTTGCAATACGCTATTGTATTCTATGATGCTTCACTATCCTTTCCTACCTTTTTTCCTTTGAACTTTTTCAGGCTTAGTCTTGGGCCCTGCATTGTTTTTTTAAACATAACTTTCCCTTCATATTTGAATAAGATATATCACCTAGTTTTGCATAACTAATCCAAAGTTTGACATGTGGTCTCAAGAATTATGTTGCCTGGGGCAGCTAGGTGGCGCAGTGGATAGAGCACCAGCCCTGAAGTCAGGAGGACCTGAGTTCAAATCTGGTCTCAGACACTTAACATTCCCTAGCTGTGTGACCCTGGGCAAGTCACTTAACTCCAACTGCCTCAGCAAAAAAAAAAAAGAATTATGTTGCCTTCTGTGACAGAGAGGAAGATGGGTTTGTTGGGAACAGAGAAGTGTATAGATGTACACGTGAGAAATCTCACAAGAAATGGAGGAAATCATTTCATGAGAATGAAAGTAGAAAGAGATTAATGTTTGGGAGCTGTGAAAAGTGTCATAGTAGATTTGGAACACCTGCTGTGCAGAGTGTGCTAGAAATCATGAAGATGAATGAAAAAATGTCAAAAAAAAAAAAAAAAACCCAAAACAAAACAAACCCTACTCCCAATTGCTTTGGAATAGCAAAAACTTGAAGGGAACTAGGTCTCCAGGGTATTATGCTTTTCTCTAGTAATGCCATGTAATAGTAATTTTAAAAAAAATTGATAGTAGACCTGTTAATTCCAGTTAAGATTTTGAGGAAGGTCAGGGAGAAAAGTTTCAGCCAATGTGGCAAAGTGTCAAGTGTTGACAGGTGGAGATGTTCTGATGGACAGCAGAATGGGCACACCAGTTTGAGATTTTGAAGATGGAGCTCTATTGTATGGTAAGAATGCCTGGGTTGTGGCCATATTGGTGGTTGGCAAGTCAAAGTCAAGAATATTTATTAAACAGTGCCAGACTCCATATTAAGCACATGGAAATTCAAATAAAGATTCAAAACAGTCCCTGCTTTTGAAGAGCTCAAAGTCTAGTAAGACCATAGACAATGTATAAGCAATTATACAAGATATAGACAATATAAATTGGAAATAAGAAAGAAAGCATTACCATTAAGGAGGATCAGAAAAGCTTCTTGTAGAAGTGGGGTTTTAGCTATGCCTTGAAAAGAAACCAGGGAAGGCAGCAGGTAGAGGTGAGGAAAAAACATTTCAGGTTTGAAATAAGGCAGTGAAAAATGTCCTGAGACAGGAAATGGAGGGTCTTTTGATCAGCCATGAGGTTAGTGTCCCTAGATCATAGTGTGCATAGAAGGGAGAGTAAGGAGACTGGAAAGGTAGGAAGGACCTAGAAGTTATAAAAACCAAGTAGATAATTTTATATGTCATTCTGAATTAGGGAAATCACTGGAGTTCATTGAATAAAAGGGTTAACTCGGTCAGACTTGTGCTTTAGAAAGCTCAATTTGACAACTGAGTGGATAGATTGGGATAGGAAGAGACTTGAGACAGGCATACCTAATACCAGGCTATTGTTAAAGTGAAATTCAAGTCCTGCACAAGGGTAGTGGCAGTGTCAGAAGACAAAAAGGGGACATTTATGAGAGCTGTTATGAAGATAAAATAAGCAGGATTTGACAAAATTACATGTGAGGGAAGGGAATGACACCTGAATTTTAGGAGTTATGGGGCTGAAGAAGGCCAAAGGACTCTAAGTACAGAATATGAATTGTCAATATGACTAAGTTCCAGGGGAGTTAGGAGGGCAAAAAGAAAAAGTGCTGTTGAAGTTATTTGGAATGGTGAAAATGGGTCTTGATAACTAGGATATCCAAACTTAGTTGATGCGAGCTCATTTACACAGAAGAAACTATGAATGCTCAAGAGTCTCAGTGTGTCCTGTGAAAATGACAATCCCTTTTGCCCATTTCCTGTATAAATAGCTAGATATATAAGAACATTTATTGACTTCCAGGAATTGTAATAAATACTGGGGGATATAGATGTAATAAATCACTATCCTCAAGAACTTTTATTGTGCATAAATAGGAGCTAGAATCTAGGTATGCATGAAACATGGTTTGGAAATGGCTGAGAAGTGATGTGGTACTCTTGCCAGGTACCAGGCAAGAGAAGATCAAGCTTTACTTAGGATAGTCCCAAGTTAGGAGCTCAAGATTCTGATAAAGGGAGAAGAGATGGAAAGGATAATGCCAAGAGTAATTCCTGGAGTAGGGGCTGAATGGTTTGAAAACTGATCAGGACATGGGTAGTGATCAAATGTCCCCTAAATGGCCTTATTTCATGAGAATGAGGTAGGGGAGGAGGTTAGTGATTAGGATCTTCTGTTCTTACTCTATATACATGTCCCTGTACACAGTTTTGATAAACTCAATCCTCTCCAGTCTGACTATAATGTAGTTTGGCAAAACTAAAGAAAAAATTGAAATTTATTGTAGTTTGGGGGTTGTCTCTTGAAAATGTTATACTTTAAGTTACTTTGTGAGATTTTTGAGGAAATTTTAAATGGAATAAAGCATACTACTATTTTCTTTTTTTTTTTTTTTTGCTGAGGCAATTAGGGTTAAGTGACTTGCCCAGGGTCACACAGCTAGGGAATGTTAAGTGTCTGAGACCAGATCTGAACTCAGGTCCTCCTGACTTCAGGGCTGGTGCTCTAACCACTGTGCCACCTAGCTGCCCCTGCATACCACTATTTTTTAAGGAGGATTTATTTTCACCAAATTCCATAATACTTCCTAATATTTCTAGGAAATAAAAAATGTGGATATCAGCATGAAACTTGAACATTTTTTCCAAAGTTAAAAAAAAATTTTAGCTAAGTAAAAGCCATTTAATATACAAATGTCTATATATTTTGACTAGGCACTTGCTGTGACATTTGATATTCTTTCCCTTTCAGAATGTAAGAATATGATTTTTTTAAAATGGCCTTTGTATTGCTATCTTTACCTAGTTAAAAAGAAACAGATTTTTTTTAATGGTGATTCTTAGCAGTTTTATTTCAGAGTAAGTAATCTGACCTTTTTAAGATATTTTAGGTTTTATTTGCATAGTATTTATTTGCATAGCTTACAGAATCTGGAGTCAAAAAGAGAATGACAGTTTTAATTCCATATTTCCTAGCAGTTGGGTATTTTAAAAATGAAATTGATGATTCATAAGTTTTTTAATTGAGAAAGAGAAAAGTGGGCGGCTAGGTGGTGCAGTGGATAGAGCACCAATTCTGAAGTTAGGAGGACCCAAGTTCAAATCTGGTCTCAGGACTTCCTAGCTGTATAACTCTGGGCAAGTCACTACCCCAATTGCCTCAGCAAAAACAAACAAACAAACAAACGAAAAAAAACTTTGTACCATTATTTGTATGTTACAAATTTGACATAGTATTTAATTATACTATATTACTTATTAATAGAATTGCTCTGAAGGAGAATTTTTAGAAGAGTCTTTATTATAATTAGGTATTTTATTTTCCCAGTTACATATAGAATAGTTTTTAACATTTGTTTTTATAACTTTGAGTTCCAGATTCTTTCTCTTCCTCCCTCCTCCCCCATTGAGAAAGCACATGTGAAGTTATGCAAAGCATTTCCATAAAAGTCATATTTCAAAAAACAAAAAACAAAAAAAACCAAACATCTCCCTCTCTCAAACCTTCAAGAAAAATAGTTTAATCAGTTCTTTCTCTGGGTATGGAAGGCATTTTTTCATCATAAATTCTTCACAGTAATCTTGAACCAGTTAGTATATTGTTGATAATAGCAAAGTCATTTATAGCTGATCCTACAATATTGCTATTACTTTGTACACAAGTACATTTTACTTTGCATGAGCTCATGGAGGACTTTCCAGGTTTTTCTGAGAGCAGCCTATTCATCATTTCCTATAAAGCAATATTCCATCATAATCACATACCACAATTTATTCAGCCATTCCCCGATTGATGGGCACCCCAAAAGAGTCTTAAGAGATTACATTCAGATATTTACTAAATTTAGGCTTCTCAGAAGGAATCAGTTTTGATTTTTTTTTTTTTTTTGGTAGGAAAGCTGAGTCCTAGTATAAAACTAAAATATGCATTATAAAACATGTTTCATCAACAGCTCTTGAGCTTTATCTTGCTTGTGAAAGCATTCAAGTTGTGTATGAGTCTTCATGCAAAGCTGCAAGAATTTTGGCCATTCAGTTTCCTTATTACTGTTACCTCTCACGTACTCCAGAACTACCTCACTACTTATTAGTGGTAAGGCTGTTTAGGTTGCGGGAAATTAGAACTTTGAAAACTTTTGATTTGTACTTTGTAAATGTTTTGCTCATGAAACCAAAAAATTTGGGGACATTTATACACTTTGCAATATATTTTTCCAAAGGTTTCTAAACAAATTTAACTCATTTCCTAGCTTCTGGAATAATTTTTAGCTTTATGCTACTTTTCAACAGTTGTTAAGGTGGACTAATTATTTTTAAATAAATTCCAGAATCATTGTAATAATTATATATTAGGTTTGTTAACTTGCAGGGGTTTGGTATAAAATGTTAGCTCAATGCCCAGAACAACATTTATAGTAGTTTTATAATTAAATTTGTGATTGAGTATAAATTAGGAATAAGCTTCATGACACCATGAGTCTTAAAATCTTAAAATGTAACCTGGAGAAAGAAAATAGACCGTTATAATTTTATTTTCTTAAAACTTAAATACATTTTCCTTTCTGGAATCTGAAATATGTAAGAAGTTGTCATTGTGTCAGTCAAATAAGTAGAAACTAAGATCTTTTGTTTCAGCAGTTGACAGAAGAAAAATCTAAAGTTATATTTGTGAGCATTGTTTTTGATCAGAAAGCATTTCTCAAGATTAAAAATCAAATGAATACTATTTAGAAGACTTTTCTCCAAAGCAGGTATTTTAAAATATTCCAGTTTCTTACTCCAGAGAAGATCCTTGAGCTCCAAAATCTTTTGCCTGTTTGTATACTGATTTTCCAAGTATACATATATATATGTTTTCATTGTCTTTACTTCCCAAATCTTTTGTTTATTGCTGTTCAGTCTTTCAGTGATGTCCAATTCTTCATGACTCCATTTGGGATTTTCTTGACAAAGATCAAAGTTGGTTTACTATTTCCTTCTCCAGATTTTTTACAGATGAGGAAACTGAGGCAAATAGCATTAATAACAGATGAAATGGGAAGCTTTTTGTCTAGTATTTCACATATTTCCTTATTTAATATTTTACATAAGTGCTAGGCTATTTTGTCATTGTTACAAATGTACAATAATTTTTTTAAAAGGTGTTCTTCATATTACATTTCTTAATTTGTAATAAAACCAATTAAATTATTTTGTAAAATTTTATTAAATATTTTAAGTTCACTAGAGTTAGAAAGTTATAAACTTGGCTAAACAACTGTTTTTCATGACACTTTTTCCATTAGTAATTAAATCGGGGACATCTAGTTGGCGAAGTGGATAGATCATCATCCCTGAAGTCAGGAGGACTTGAGTTCAAATTTGATTTCAGACACTTAACATTCCCTAGCTATGTGACCCTGGCCAAGTCACTTAACCCCAATTGCCTCAGCAAAAAGCATTAGTAATTAAATCTTGCATAAGTAATAGTTTTCTAGCTAACATTGATCCTGTGGATTCTATGTACTCTGTCAATCAAAACTTCAGTTTGTTTTTGTCTTTAATTTTGGTTCCAGCTTTCTAGTTAAGTGGTCTGATTTCAATAATTGTTAAAGACAAAAAAAAAAAACCCATCAAAATATGTTTAAAATTTACATTTCATTAAGAATTCTTCCCTTTCACAACTTCAGGTCAAATGGTCAAAACATTTTATTACTTTTTTTAAGTTGACCTCAAGGAATAATGGCATATTGTTTTGCTGTAGAATATTTCTAGGATTTCTGCTGTGATAATCAAGCCTCTGTATTCTGCTTATGGTATGACATCATTGTTTTAAACTGTCAAGGAGAATATTTAATTCCTAGTAACTACTTGGCCAAGGTTCCAGGCCTGGAGCAAAAATTCAGCCTCAAGTTCAAATTCAGCCTCAGACACATACTACCTTTGTGACCTCAGCCAAGTTTTTTAATATTTTCCTCAGTTTCCTCTACTGTAAAAAGGGAATTTTAATAGTGCTTGTTCTAAGGATCAAATGAGATCATATTTGTGGTAATTTTTAAAGTAAGTAATATTTTTCAAATTATATGTAAAGATGGTTTTCAACATTTATTTTTATGAAAGCTTTTAATTTTCAAAACATAATTTTCAACCTTCACCCCTGCAAAATCTGGTATTGCAAATTTTTCCCTTCCCTTCCTCCACCCCCTTTCCCAGAAGGCAAGTAATTCAGTATATATTAATTTCTCTCCCTTCCCTCTTCCTCTTTCCCCAAGATGACAAGCAAACTGATAGAGATTATATATGTGAAGTCATGTTAAACATATTTCCATATTAGTCATGTTATGAAAGGAAAATCAGGAAAAAATGGAAAAACCATGAGAACAAAAGAAAAAATAATAAAAGTGAAAATAGTATGCTTCAGTCTGCATTCAGACTCCATAGATTTCTCTGGATGTGTATAGCATTTTCTGTCATGAATCTTTTGAGATTGTCTTGGATTGATCAGTGCAAAATGTTGCTATTAATGTTCTCCTGATTTTGCTTGCTGTTCTCAGCATTAGTTCATGTCTTTACAGGTTTTTCTGAAATCTTCCAGCTTATCATTTCTTATAGTAAAATAGTGTTCTATTGCATTCACATATCATAAGTTGTTCAGCCATTCCCCATTTTTTTTATAAACAACAATATTTGTAAAAAGCATTATGTACCTGTCACATAGTGGGCATTGCCTACTATGGTAAATGCCAGTTATTATTGTTACTATTATGTTACGTAGTATGTACAGAGCATTGTGTTAGTCATTACATTACATTACATTACATTACATTACATTACATTACATTACATTAC
>JAJPUD010001558.1:89206-108298 GCA_023553655.1 Myrmecobius fasciatus | reverse complement strand
ACATTACATTACATTACATTACATTACATTACATTACATTACATTACCATTGGGTTCTATCCTCCTGGAGTCACTCTGTTCAGAATAGTTTCATAGTTGAAAGGGAACTTTGAAAACCATAACAGAAATCCTCATTGCTTCATGTTGTATAAAGTAGTCACCCAGATTTTGCTTGAAGACTTCTAGTAAGGGAGAAACACAATTTTTAAGAAGCATTTCATTTTTGCATACTTCTATGATTGGAAATTATTCCTCACAATCAAGCGAAAACTCACTTCTTAACAAGTTCCCATTCATTGTTCCCAGATTTGCTCCTGGCCCCAGCACCACTACCACACCATCACCATGGAGTCTGGGAGAACAAATTTAATCCTTTTTCCACTTGACAGCCCTTGAGATTCTTGAAGATATATATCTTGTTCCCCAAAAGTGTTCTCTTTTCCAAGATAAACATCACTAGTTCCCTTTAATAAACCCTCACATGGAATAATGTAGAAGTAAAGTGTGATAAAATGGGAACAACACTGAATTTGAGCTCAAAACCCCGTTCTGCTAATATCTTTTTTTGTTGTTGTTGTTCTTAATTTTTTTTTTAATTAAAGCTTTTTATTTGTATAACATATGTATGGGTAGTTCCCCAGCATTGATCTTTACAAAGCTTCCCATTACAAATTTTACCCCCAGTCCCCTTCCCTCCCCTCCCCTCCCCTAGATGGCAGGAAGTCCACTACATGTTAATAATGTTGAAATACTTGACAAGTTATGCAAGAAAAATCCTATCTACAAGAAAAAAAGAAAATCAGAGAAAGGCAACTAATATCTAATAATAATGCTAATATCTTTGTAAATTATTTTACTTAACTTTGGGCCTTAGTTTCTTTATTTCTAAAAGCAAAGGTTTGGATGGCCTCTAAGGTTCTTTCCAGAAACTAGTATCCTATAAGGCCCAGTTTATCAGTTTTTCCCTAAATTGTGGCTCCAAAACTGAATATAGAAAACATAAGTGTGAAAAATAGCTATAAAAAAGTAGTTAGTACCAAGTGAGTGTTACAGGTAAGTAGTATAAGGCAAGAAAGAGAATGCTTGTGTCACAGGAAGCTTCAATGAGAATGTACTTTAAGAATAGAAAGGATTTTGATAATCAGAAAATGGAAGGTTAAGAAAATGTCATGATCAAAAATGATCAGAGAAATGCAAGGCAAAGTATATTTGGCAGTGAGTAAATCATTTTGGCTGAAACATTGAGTTTTTACTAGGAAATGATAGATAAGCCAGAAAAAAAAAAAAGTTTGAGGACATTTGGGAGGGAGCCCTGAAAGATTAACTGAGGAATATAATACCACTTAACTTTTATATGTCATTTGATCCTTACAATAACCCTCTGAAGAAATTGAGACAGGCAGTAGTAGTTCAGTGACTTGCCCAGGGTCCCAGAGTTAGGAAATAAATGTCCAGAGTGGATTTGAACTCAGATCATGCTAACTCCAGACCCAGAGCTGTCCTATTATACCACTGAGCTGTCCCTGAACTCTTAAAATTGTGTAAACATTTCTGAGTAGGACAAGTAGAATTTTAAGGAGATTATTGTGGTAGACACTACAATATTCATTGAAAGGAGGACAGCACCTACTTAGGCAGCTCATAATTGTCAGTGTGGAATACTTTTATTTTTTCCAATTATATGTAAAGATGGTTGTCATCCATTTTTTAAAATAAGATTTTAACCTCTAAATTTTTCTCCCTTCCCTCCCCCCAGGATGACAAGCAATCTGATATAGGTTATATGCATAGGTAGTGATGTTAAACATATTTCCACATTAGTGAAACTAACACTTGAGAAAAAGAAATACAAAATAATTTTTTCTATACATAATCTTTGACAGGAAGCTTTGTCAGCTAAAGAATGGTATCTTTGAAGTGAGACCTCATTTTTTTGAGACAGAGTCATCATGTTTAGTGTTTCTCTTTGCCCACTTCATGCTTGACAATTTCCCCCAATCCTGTATTGGGTAGGGACATCAGTCATCCAGAGAAAATTACTTTTCTTGGCTTTACCAGTAGGGCTGTAGATTGTCAACCTAAGTTTTCACTGCTTTTTCAAGTTCCCATTAGCTTTCAGTTTACTCTTATGGAAGTACATAGTAATTTTTTTAAATTAAGAAAAAAAAACTATTTAAACATTAATTTTAAGACCACCAGAGAGTTATTGGATAGATTTCTTGAAGTTAGGAAAACCTTCAAGTCTTGCTTCTGACAGAAACTGCCTAGCAGTGTCACCAAGAACAAATCACTTAAGAAGCAGCTGATGGCACAGAAGATAGAGCACTGGTCTTGAAGTCAGGAATACAGATACTTTGTGATCCTGGGTAAATCGTTTAACCTGCTTGCCTCAGTTTCCTCAAATGTAAAAATGGAAATAATAATACTGTCCTCAAAGGGTTATTGTAAAGATAATTTTTATAAAAAGTATTTAACAAGGCTCTATATAAATACTTAATACCTTTTCCTCTTCCCCCTCTCAGGTACTTCTCTAAGACCAGTTGAAATTTCTTACTCTAATGATAAAATTACTGGTTCTGGCAGTAAAAAAAAAAAAAAAAAAGGAAACATCAGGTTGCTTTTGCTTTTCAAATTTAGTTTTTAATTATTTTTCCTAATAGTATTTTAAGTTTTTCAAATTCATTTTGTGACTTTAAAAATGTAGTTCATTTAAATAAAAGCCATGAGACATCTTTTTAACTTTGTGCTCTATAAAGATTTTGTTGAGATCAGTTCAGTGTTCAAAAGATATTTTTGAAATTAGCCAACCTAATTAGGGTATTGAGAGAATAAAAAGAGAATATGGGAAGTACCAGTCTTCCTAAGTGGCAGGTGATATATCACTTAATTTAATTATCTTAAGCCTTTTTTTTCCCCCTAAATAAAATCATGGGATTTTTTAAGTCATCCTACTAGGATGATATTTTGTGGAAATTCCCCTCAAAAAAAGAAAAAAAAATATCTTTGTAAATAAATGTGTTAACTCCTGCTGGTACCTGATTTTTTTTTGTTTTTTGTTTTTTGTTTTTTGATTTAAGCCCCAGAACTTGGGAAGCTCTACCTGGACCATTGCTTTGGAGAAATACAAATTCTCAAATGAAGGCTTAGGTACCATTCAGGTTTTTCAAGGACTAAGAACTATCACCATGTAATTTCATACCCCCAGGTACTCATTGAGCCAATGCAGAGCAAGAAAAAAGTGACATTTTCCATGTCTACAGACTGTAGGAATTAAATCGTGCAGAGTACTCTTTGATAACCAGTCAGTCAGCAAGCATTTACTACATGCTGGCTAAGTTCCTGGAGCTTTTTGGCTCTGAGTATACAGATACAAAGAATCTAACAGTCCCACCCAAGGAGCTTTCACACTTAAGCTTTGATCAGAGTTTAAGTAGGTAAGATTTGAGTTGGACTTTGTATAGAATATCAGAAAGATATTTAAAATAATATATTTCACTTTTCCTGTGTAGAAACTTTAATTTTTTAAAACTGTAACTTTTTAAAGACAGTCTTCCTTGTGAAGCTATGTTCTCTAATAAGAATATCATTTAATAGAGAAATTTTCAGAAATCATATTCTATTTCAAACAAAGTTTTTAAAAACTTTTCCCCTTGCTTCCTTAATATATTGATAGGAAATGGTTTTGGAAACCACTGTATAGAAATATGCATTATTTTTTATTCTTCCTTGCCTAATCTTTTCCAATTGACCTACTAAATTTTTGCAAGACCAAGTGACTTCAGTGATTACTTTTGTGTATTACATAGTTTGTGACTTCTAGAAGTGCTCTTCCCCCTTCATTTTTACCTTTTCTCACTATTTCCTTGACGTTCTATATTTTCGGTTTCTCCAAGTGAATTGTTATTTTCTCTAGTTCTGTAAAAGCGTCCTATTCTTAGTTTGGTTTGGCACAGTCCAGCAATGAACACTTGTTATTCCTCTATTTCTTTATTCCTTTAAGGAACATTTTGCAATTGTATCCATATATGTATCAAGTATGCTTTGGTAGACTGACTTCCTGCACTCATTTGATGGGATTTCCCTTCCAGATTTTGTTATTTACAAAAAATTTTTCAGATTGTAGGGGTAAAGAAAAGGCAGTTATTTTGTAGCCTACAACTTTACTGAAATTATTTGTCTGTTTCTTTTCTGGTTCTCTAGGATTTCCTATGTAACATCTTATGTAATCATCACATAATGATTTTGTCCGAACTCATTTTGGGGCTTTAAATTGCTTTCTCTTATCTTATTGCTAGTGTTAGCATTTCTTTGTCAAATAACAGCAGGGAAATGGTACATCCTTGCTTTACTATTGTTTTTATTGAAGACACTATTGTTTCCCCATTGAATATAATACTAGCTTTTAGTTTTAGAATGATAATTATGTTAGAAAATTTCTCAGTGGTTATAAACCTGATAATTTAAATTTCCTAGGAAATAACTATATATTTAGCAATATTTTCCAGGAAATAAATTGAACAGTCTGGCAGAAATGATCTTTAAGGCAAGTATCTTATATATGTCACAATAATTCAAAATGGACATGAGACTAGAATATTAAATATCATACGATACATAATTAAAAGAGAAGCAGAGCTTTCACAAACGAGTGTAGAGTGGATTTTTAACCAAATAAGGTTTAGAGATGATTGTAAAAGATAAAATGGATAATTTTGATTATATGAAATTGAAAAGCTTTTGCATGAATTCATGTAATCAAGATAAGAAGGGAAGTATCCAATTAGGAAAAAAAATCATATCAGATTTCCTTGGTAACCAGGACATATAGCCAATTAAGAGAAATATAATTCCCTAATAACTGGTTAATGAATCTGGACAGTTTTTGAAAAAAAAGAATTGCAACTATAGCAACCATAGGAAAAAATACTCCAAATCACTGATAATGTAATACTTATTAATACAACTCTGAGGTTTCATGTCACACTCAGCAAATTAGCAAGGGTCACAAAAGATGGGAATAGTCAACATTGTGGAAAGACAGGCACACTAAAGACTTGTAGGTAGATTTTAGTTCAACCATTTTTGAATGCAATTTGGAATTATTTGAAGAGAATGACTAAAATATTCTGATTCTTTGGCCCAGAAATTCCGATTCTTAGGTATATTCCCCCAAGGATATCAGTGACAAAAATAAATATCCATCAAAATATTTATAGTAATACCTCATATGACAGTAAAGAACTGGAACAAAGTTGATGCCTTTCAACTTTGCCAGTTGAGATATTCCTAAAGAAGTTATGTTACGTGAATATAACATAATGTCACTATGTTGTAAGAGAACAGTGAATATGAAGAACACAGAGAAGCATGAAAGGATTTTTATGAACTGATGCGCAAAGTAAAGTAAACTAGCAAAACAGCAAAAAAAAAAAAATCAAAACTGAAAGCTGAAATTATACTTCCACATAAGGGCCCTGAGGCCCTTATCTCATGCCTGGCCTATTGCAGTAGCTAGCTCTAAGAGGGTTACTTGCCACAAGTCTCTCCTTGATCCAACCCATTCTCCATCTAGTCACTAAAGCCCACATCTAACCATGATTCCTTAATAGGATTAGTATGGTTCTCTGTTACCTCCAGGATCAAATATAAAATATTCTATTTGGCATTCAAAGTTTTTCATAATTTAGCCCTCTCCCACTTTTCCAGTCTTCTTATTCCCCAGTATATATATTCTTTGATCTAGTGACACTAGCCTTCTGGATGTTCCATAAACAAGATAATCCATCTCTTAGCTCTAAGCATTTTTGCTGCATATCTCCCATGCCTGGAATGCTCTCCTCATTTCTGTCTCTTCCCATGCCTGGAATGCTCTCCTCATTTCTGTCTCTTGGCTTTCCAGGTTCTAGCACGATATGTCTTATAAATATTGCATGTCATAGTGGGGAAAGTGCTGAATGCAGATTTCCTAAAGACTTGAGTTCCAATCCTCCTGCTAATATATCAATTGTGTGACCACAGGCAAGATGGTCAACCTCTTTGAACATCAATTTTTTCATTTAAAAAGAGGGTAATTCCTGTCATATTTGGCTCAAATGAAATAATGCTTATACATTAATAATGTCTGGATTTTAGTCCTCTCTCAAATAATAGGTTAAATGATTACATTGGGTCAAACAGCTATCTCAAATGCAGTTTTCTCATCTGTAACATAAGGATAATAATATTTACCTCTCAGGATTGTTGTGGGGTTCAAAGGAAATAATATGCAAAGCTTTTTGCAAACCTTATAGCATTATGTAACTGTTAGCTTATTATTATTACCATTTATATTATTATTTGAAAAGTTTAGTAATCATGCTGTGAACTTTTAAAATTGAAGCATCCTTAGTTATGAGTAAAATTGCAATAGTATATGTATTATATATACCATGTGATTTCTGTGGAAAATTTTAAGTGTACGGTTTCAAAGCAAGGAGATGTCAGTATTATAGTGATAGAAACTTATTCAACATTATCATTATCCTACCTTGTGCACATGAATTGTTTATTTGAGGATGGGAGAGTTAACAAAGATAGATTAGATATCATCCCTCAAAGTTGTTTATGGTCCAAATTATCAGTGGATTATTACTAAAATGTTAAATGATAGCCAAGACTTTCACAGAAAAAGTACTTTGCTTATTATTGTAAAGCTATCATGGTATTCAAAGATAATACAATAGTATGCTCCAGCCAGATGAGGCATGATAAAGCCTGAATGGGCTATGAAGATTAGCTTGTATCTAGAAGGATACACTGCTAGGCCTAATGAGTAGTGTGAATAGTGAGAAGCATTCATGTTATTAATTCATACTCTTTGAAATGTATTTATATGTAAAATATGTTCATTGGTTCCAGCCAAAATTTGAATACCATCACTTCATAGGATTTGTTATTCACACTAATCATAACCTAGCTGCATGACAATATTATTTAATAATTTAATATGCCTCTTCAATTAAAAATAGCTAAGAAATGACAGTAAAAACTCCTATTCCCCTCCCCAAATTAGAGGCTTATACATATCTCCCAAAATAAAGCTATGGGTTTGTGTTCTAAGTTATTTTAGCCCTCTTCATTTTTATTACACACAGTTGTTTCTCAGAATTTGTAGTTTTCAGTGAAAATGACACTAAAGTGTATTTAAGAAAATGGAAATTTAAAATTAGTGAAATGTTTTTCTTAGCATAGCATTTTATAATTTAAGTTGGAGCTATAATTTATAATTTATTATTGGAGTTATTTTAGAAAAACTGCTGATTAAACAAATTTGAAAAAACAAGTAGTTTTTATTAGGATTTTTGTTTTGTTTTATTTTGTTTTTAAATTTAGGCTCTTTATACACTGAACATTGAAAAATTATGCTAATATGATGTTGTATAGATTTAAAATTTGATTGTTCAGTTAGATTTGCTAAATTTAGTCTTTTGCACATTACCAGAGAGAAATATTTTCCATATTTAACCTTTACCATTCCACTTTGGGGATAATGGTAGTAGAGTGGTAGATGAAATATTTCATTCTTGTTTGTGGCTTTTCATGTTGCACTTGTATACACACATACACACACACACACACAGAGTCTTTTTTTCTTGTTGCTTTTCAAAAAATGTGTTGAAAATTCTATGTTATAAAGAAGTTGACAGATTCAACACAGAAAAGGCAAAAACAGAGTACATCCTTCAGTAAAGTTCTTCTCATTAGACTGATTTCCTGGAGAATAGGTTCTGGTTTGTTGTTTTTGTTTTTTTTTTTGGAGGGGAGGGATTGCTTTTCTATGTACCCTCAGTGTTTAATACCATGCTTACCATGTGGCAAGTACTTAATAAATGCTAATTGACTAAAGAAAAAGAAAAAAATTCTGCATTATCCACCATTATATATTTATGCAAATGCAAGCCATTAGAAATAGCCAGCTGTTCAACAACATTTTCAAGTTACATTAATCTAAATTTGTTCCACAACTCATACCCCAGTACAAAACATTATACAAAACCAGAGTATCATAGAACTATTTTTTCTACCAAAAAATGTGTTTATACCTCTTTAGAGAATACAATTACTCCACTTACAGTAAAAATTTACAATGAAAATGACCCTGTTAGTATTAGATGCTGTATCAAACTACCTGTAATACCTTGTAATACAAAGGTAAATTAAGATTTCCCTTTAATCAATTTCTTGTATTTAAATACTACATTCTTACCAGAGCCAAAAAAACCAAAATATTCTGAATACCAAACAGATAGTATTTTCTGAAATCTATCATTTAGTAAAGGAAATAAATATTGCACAATGAAATAGAAATCAGTCTGATAGTTATGCTTCCTGTTTTCAAAATAATGGAGATTATTTTGTATTACATTTCAAGTCAAGTAATGATGTCAATATAATTAGCTAATAGCTTTCACGGAATTCATTAAAGCTCATAATACTTTAAACAAACCTTATTAAGAGCAATAAAAAGCCTAAGTTCCAAAAATTTCCTAGCTTTATAAATTTTATCCTCTCAAGTTTTTCAATAGATCCTTGTTTCCTAACATTTGTACATTGTTGAATTTAGGAAAAGGTCTATCATGCAACATTTCCCAATGACAAGTAAATTATAAACATAATTTTCTTTTGGTGGCATGCTTTCATTGGCATCATTTGATATGGGTTACTGAAATGTTTTAAAGGTCATTAATAATTTAGACATTTTCTTTATATTATTTGCCATGTAACAGTTCCCTGTATATCTCTCTTCCAATGAATACCATAATCACATACTTGTTTTTTTTTTTTTTTTGCTACGGAAAATACTATGAATTTCATTTTTTACAAGTTTATTTTTTAATTCTTGCCCATACTCTTGCTTTTTGTTTTACTATTATACCAAAAAGCTTAAATAATTATCAGAAATGATCTCGGAGGAAAGGCAGTCGGAAAGGCATGCCGAGAGCCAGACTTGCACAGCTTCGACCGCCTCCTCCGACTACTCGCTTACCTCCTGTAGCGTTAACCCTCAAACAGTTCATGAGAAGGCCACAAGTCCTTCTTCTATACAGAAAGATTTTACAAGCAATTCGACAGGTACCAAATGAACGTGACCGCAAGTATCTACAGAACTGGGCAAGGGAAGAATTCAAAGGAAATAAGAGTGCCACAGAAGAGGTAAGGATGACCAAGAGCTCAACCTGGTGGCGGCAGGCCCCCCTTTCACTACTGTCCAGCTTCTTTTCATGATTGTGGATATAATCCGAATGATGATAACTCAAGGAAATCTGCAACTGAAAGAGTTGGAGAAAACATTAAATTTGGCAAAAGCAACTTCATAATTTCCCCAAAGGTTTTTCAAAATCTTTGTTGGAGTACTACAAGGTAAATGGAGTTTAAAATTCATTGTAAGGAGTAGGAAGTTAATGGGTTTGTAACAACCTTTGCCTAGTGATGATCCCACTACAAAGTCAGAAAACGTGCTACATTTGTGCAAAATAGCCTCCTATGGACACTGACTTGTGATAAGAACAAAATAAAGAGCATCTTGGGAGTTGCCTTAACAGTGAACAATACATACCAAGGATTTGTTTTATTATTTTGGATCTGCTGGTCAGTTTTCATGAGAAATAACACTACCAAAACATAACATATTGATTTAAAAAAAACCATTAAAAATGTGTTTTCTTGAATGTTAAAAAAAACAAAAAAGAAATGATCAAGTTAAATAGAATTTCTTGAGCATTTTAATAAACATGATACAGGATCTTGTATTTTCCTGATCTGCTTTCTTCTTCCTAGTTACATCCCCTTCAAAGTTACCTTGTTTCTGCTTTGTGTCTTGTTGTATGTGTACATATATATGTAAATACTTATCTGTGCATGTTGTCTCCACCAAGTAAACAAGTGCTTCTTTTAAGTTCGACTTTTTGTTTTATTATTTATGCCTAGTACAATTCTAGTACTTATTTTAATTCTGGAGAATGCCTTTCAAAACAGATTACAAATCCTTATTAGATTAGGCTGAAGCATATAGAATTTAAATAATCTCTCTAGTGTCAAGCAGCTAGACTGTCACATACTTCTAATCCAGGTTTTTTTAAACTCCAAATACAGTATTCTTTTATTTACTGCCCTAAGCTTCTGTTTAATAAATATAGTAACCCTTTAAGTTATATGAGGCTAGTATAGAAAAGTTAAAGACGTGAAAGATGAAGGTCTCTTCCTTCCTTCCTCCTCTTTGTCACATAAATTCAAATCTCTTAAAACTTTTGTTGAAAGGAAGCACTAAAAAAATCTGTCTTTTGTCATAATCTAAAATAATGTGATTGGACTCAAATTTAGAGTAATTAGAGGATATCTCCATGTAAATATAAAAAAACTCAAGGTGTTAGAAACATACAGGGAAGTAATTATGAGAATGTCAAATAAAGTGGGATTAAAGACTGCTAAATTATTTTAGTTCATAACATAGGTGATTTAATATTTAAAAATATTTCTTGAGAATGCAAACGATGAGTTAATTATAAAGGTAGCCTCAAGAATTTAAGATTTTAACAACAATCCATCTCTCAGTGAATGCAGATTCAACTTCCATTTATTATGCTCCTGATAAGTATCAAATATACTACTTGGCACTGCATTTACAAAGACCAAAAAAAACCAAAACCAAAACCAAAACAAAAAACCAAAAAACCTTAAGGAACTGAAGTTCTGCTGGGAGCTTAGAATATGTATTCAACTAAGTAAATACAAGGCATTTCAGGATCTTTAAATAAATTCAGGAATTGGGGGAAAGGGAAACATGGTAGGAAATGGTACCTAAGCTAGGCCTTGAACGAAGCAAAAATAATCAGAGAAAGAAAAAATATTTAGAGCAGTTTTTTGTGGTGATATAGAATTTAAAACTAAAGGACTGCTCATAGAATGGCTCAACAAATTGTAGCATGAATATGATGTTATAAATACTATTTTGCTTTGAGAAATGAAATGGATAAATTCAGAGTATTCTAGGATGACTTTTGTATGAACTGATATAGAGCTAAATGAGAAAAACCAGAACAGTTTATACAAAGGGAAAAATTTAAAGAAAAATAACTTTTTGACTCAAATTCTGATCTATCAGTGACCAAGCACAATTCCAGAGAGTGGAAGAGGAAACAATTCCTGACAGATGACTTAGAATATAGAATATGATGATTATTTTTTGGACGTGGTCAATGCAGAATTTTGTTTTGCTTGGCTTGTTACAAGGGTTTTGTCATTTTTTTCTTTCAAGGAAATCAAAGAAGTGGAGGGGAGAAATTGTTTTTTTGAAAAAAGAAATTTTTTTTAAAAGACGGTAATGAAAAGGTATTTTAGAAATGGCATCGAGACAGGATTTGGCATGTTCACTATTAAAATAGCTAGCCTGGCTGGAACATAATATGTGTAAAGGAGACTAATTTGAAAAAAATTCTGGAAATATATCTGGGAATCTGAGATGATAAATTAAAAATTGCCAGGTGAGAAGTATGTTGCAAAAATAGTACTTAATTTGTCTTTTTTAAGTTTTGAATTTGAGGAACATTTATCCTGTAGACAATGTGGTTTCTAGAGCCTGCCCAGAATTTAGGGGCCTGTATAGCTCTATTTGTGTTTGTCATAAAAATGTGTACAATGACCTGTTTATATCCTTGGGAAACAAGTTATTCTGTAATGATACTTGTATTAGTACTTGATTTTTCAGTGAAAAATAACTATTTCTAACCTTACTTTCATCCTATTTGTTTTAAAATGTAGTTCAGTTTCATGATTTGAAACATCAGTAAGTATAACTTAAAATATGCAACAATTTTTTTAATAATAGCTTTTTATTTTCAAAATGCATACAAGAGTAGTTTTCAGCATTCACCCTTACAAAACCTTGTGTTTCAAATTTTTTTTCCTCCCTTCTCATCTCCTCCTGTAGACAGCAAGTAAACCAATATATTAAACATGTGCAAAATTCTTCTACACATATTTCCACATTTATCATGCTGCACAAAAATCATATCAAAAAGAGAAAAAATGAGAAAGAAAGAAAAAAAACAAGCAAACAACAACAGAAAAGATGAAAATACTATATTATGATCCATACTCAGTCCCCCAGAGTCCTCTTTCTGGAAGTAGTCACTAATCTGTTGGAATTGGCCTGGGTCACCTCATTGTTTTAAAGAGCTATGTCCATCATAGTTGGTCCTCACATCATTTCATATTCTATAACATTCATATACCATTACTTATTCAGCCATTCCCCAACTGATGGAGGAATTGTACTGCCAGTTCTTTGCCACTACCAAAAGGGCTAGCACAAACATTTTTGCACATGTGGGTCCTTTAACTTTTTTTATGATCTCTTTGGGATAGTGGCCCAGTAGAAACACTGCTGGATCAAAGGGCATGTGTAGTTTGATAGCCCTTTGGGCACCATTCCAAATTTATGCAATAATTTCTAAAAGATTATCATTTATATTTAGCTTTGGAACTCTCATTTGTTCTTTCTAAAGCTGTATTGATATGTTTTGTTTTTACGTTACATCATTCCACTTCCTGAGATGTCTCAAAAAGGTTAAGTAAAACTAATAATAATGACCTCCTTCATTTGAAAGTGTATGCATTATTCAATATTTGTATTGCTCCTCTATTTTTTAAAATGAACAGTTAATCTATTTTTCCCTTTTATCTCTCATCACTGAAAATAAGGAATGAAAATGTTATTATAAATATGTACCAACAAAACAAGATTCTCTCAATAGCCATATGCAAAAATAGATGTCTCATTCTGTTACCTAAATATAACCCTCTAATGGATAGCATATTTCATCATTAGTCTTCTGGAATCCTAATGGTCATGGTATTTTGATCATAGTCTGATAGCTTTCAAAATTTTTTTGTTTTTACAATGTTTCATAGATTATTCTGTTGGTTCTATTTATTTTTTTCTTTATCAATTTATAAAGTCTTCAAAATTGTTCATTTTTATTATATTGATGTTATAGTATAAATTGTTCTTTTGGTTTACTTTACTCTGCATCAGTCGTATAAATCTTTCCATATCCTTTTCCATATCTTTCTTCATTTCTTACTCCGTAATATGCCCAAACTCATTTGGCCATTCCTCATTTAATGGATGTCCCAAGTTTCTAGGTTTGTGGGTTTTTGGTTTTTTTTTTTTTTTCCCTACAAATATTTTATATATAAAAGACCTTTTCCTCATTCTTTGATCTCTTTTGATTAGAGACTTGGTAGTGTTATACTGGATCAAAAAACATGAACTATTTAGTAACTTTTTGTACATAATTCCAAATTGTTCTCCAAGAATAGTTTTATCTATTCACAGATCCACCAAAAGTGCCTCAATGTACCTTGTTTCCCACAATCCCTCCAATATTTTTGGTGGTCTTTTGCCACTCTAAAAGGGTGTGAATTAAAAGTGTTAGAATTTCTTTAATTTTCATTTCTCTATTAGTTATTTGAAATATTTTTTCATATGTCTATTGATAGCTTGATTTTCTTCTCTTGAGAATTGCCCTCATAATTCTTAAACCATTTATTAATTGGGGAATTACTCTTTTTCCTATAAATGTAAATTAGTTCTTTATAAATCTGAAAAATTTGACCTTTATCAGAAAAATTTTCTGCAAAGGTTTTCTTTTTCTAAATATTTTCCTTTTAGTCAGTCTTATTAGACTTGGTTGTGCAAAACTTTTTCAATTTTATTCAGTCAAAATTATCCATTTTATCCTGTGAGCCTTTTCCTTTAGTCATGAACTGTTCTCCTATCCATAGATACAATCTTTTTTTTTTCCTTGCTTCTCTAATTTATTTATGATGTAACCTACATTTATTTTTAGAGGTAGCTAGCTACATGGCAGAGTGGATTGAGTTCTGGTCTTGGGGCCAGAAAGATCCTCATGAATTCAAATACTATTTCAGATATTTACTAGCTGTGTGACTGGGTAAGTCACAACTTCTTGTCTCAGGCAGGATTCTAGCCCATTAAAATAAAGATGATAATAACGCTTACCTCCCAGGATTGTGGTGAGGATCATGTGAGATAATATTTATAAAGCACTTAGTACAGTGCTTTGGCATATAGTAAGACATTAATAAATGCTTGTTTCCTTCCTTCTTTTATGGAGAAATATGTGAAGTATGAGTTAATTGCAGTAGCCCTTTTAACATAAGAAAACTTTTTTCCATTCCAGAAAAACCTTTTCTTTTACTCATTTGCTGTTGAGGAAATAAAACTTCACAAACATAGCATAAGATGCCATTCAAATAGTATATGTTACTTGATTAACAAGGAAAGAAGTATTACTATGAAGCGTTCTTTTAAAAGATCCCAAGAAGAAAGCTTCTAAAAAGAAAGCAGCAGTAATGATGTGCAAGAATAGGATGACAAAAAGGTGGCACCACCTAGTGGTGTCACATGCAAACATTGGTCATTATTGAGCTACTTAAAACTAGACATCTTTTCATATTTTTCTCTTCCCTTTTGAATCTGGTGTGCTGTTCTTTCTACCCTGATCATCCAGCAGTTTTTAAGTTTTTAAAAGGGTAAATACTCCTACTTTCTATGCCACATTTTGACCTTGTTTTATGACTTAATATAGATGTCAACCATTTTTACGTGAATTTCTGACTACAACTTATGTGCATTCTTTGTTATTCTAAATATAATTTAACATGAATATATCACAATTATGATGGAAATATTACCTAGCATTTGTGAAGAATTGTGTAATTTTATAAAACACTTTCGTAAACATTAGTTAAAAATGTCTTTTCCTACATGGTTCTCTTCAACAATGAGATGTTTCAAACCAGTTCCAGTTGTTCAGTGATGAAGAAAGCCATATACACCCAGAGAGAGGGATATGAAATGTGGACCACAACATAGCATTTTCACGCTCTCTATTGATGTTTGCTTGCATTATGTTTTCCTTCTCAGACTTTTTTTTGTAAAGATCCAATTTTTCTTGTACAGCAAGATAACTGTATAAATATGTATACACGTATTCCATTTGTCAAGTATTTTAACACAATTAACATGTATTAGACTTGCTGCCATCTGGGTGGGGAGGAAGGAGGGAAAAATTTGTAACAGAAGGTTTTGCAAGGGTCAGTGTTGAAAAATTACCCATGCATATGTTTTGCAAATAAAAAGCTTCATTTATTTATTTTTTCAAGTTTTTTTTTTTTTGTTTGTTTGTTTTGCTTTTTGCTGAGGCAATTGGGGTTAAGTGACTTGCCCAGGGTCACACAGCTAGGGAATGTTAAGTGTCTGAGACCAGATTTGAACTCAGGTCATCCTGACTTCAGGGCTGGTGCTCTAACCACTCAAGTTTTTTATTTGTATAACATATGTATGGGTAGTTCCCCAGCGTTGATCTTTACAAAGCTCTCCATTACAACTTTTACCCCCAGTCCCCTCCTCTCCCCTAGATGGCAGGAAGTCCACTACATGTCAATAATATTGAAATACTTGACAAGTTGTACAAGAAAAATCCTATCTACAAGAAAAAAAAAAAAGAATCAGAGAAAGGCAACACAATGCAAGCAAATGTCAATAGAGATCATGAAAATGTTACGTTGTGGTCCATATTTCATATCCCCCTCTCTGGGTGTATATGGTTTTCTTCAGTGAACAATTGGAACTGGTTTGAGGCAATTCTTTGTTGCAGAGAGCCATGTCCATCAGAATTGATCATCATGTAATACTATTGTTGCTGTGTATGATGATCTCCTGGTTCTGCTCGTTTCACTCAGCATCAGTTCATGCAAGTCCCTCCAGGCCTCTCTGAAATCGTCCTGCTGGTCGTTTCTTACAGAGCAATAATATTCCATAACATTCATATACCATAATTTATTCAGCCACTCTCCAATTGATGGGCATCCCTTCAGTTTCCAGTTTCTAGCCACTACAAAAAGGGCTGCCACAAACATTCTTGCACAGGTGGGTCCCTTTCCCTCCTCTAAGATCTCTTTGGGATATAGGCCCAGTAGAAACACTGCTGGGTCAAAGGGTATGCACAGTTTGACAACTTTTTGAGCATAGCTCCAAATTGCTCTCCAGAATGGTTGGATCCGTTCACAGTTCCACCAACAATGTATTAGTGTCCCAGCCCTCCCACATCCCCTCCAACATTCATCGTTATCTTTTCCTGTCATTTTAGCCAATCTGACAGGTGTATAGTGGTACCTCAGAGTTGTCTTAATTTGTATTTCTCTGATCAATAGTGATTTGGAGCAACTTTTCATATGACTAGAGATGGTTTTAATTTCATCATCTGAAAATTTTCTGTTCATATCCCTTGACCACTTATCTATTGAAGAGTGGCTTGAATTCTTATATATATGAGACAATTCTCTATATATTTTAGAAATGAGGCCTTTATCAGAACCATTAAATATAAAGATGATTTCCCAATTTGATGCTTCCCTCCTAATCTTGTCTGCATTTGTTTTGTTTGTACAGAAACTTTTTAACTTAATATAATCAAAATTATCCATCTGGTGTTCAGTTAGGAGTTCCAGGTCTTCTTTGGACATAAATTTATTCCGTCTCCACAGGTCTGAGAGATAAACTATATTACGTTCCTCTAACTTGCTTACAAAGTCCCTCTTTATATCTAGATCATGAACCCATTTAGATCTTATCTTGGTATGTGGTGTTAGGTATGGGTCAAGCCCTAATTTCTTCCACACTAGTTTCCAATTTTCCCAGCAGTTTTTGCCAAATAGAGAGTATTTATCCCAAAAGCTGGGGTCTTTGGGTTTATCGAACACTAGATTGTTAAGGTTAATGCCTAGGTTGTCCTGATAACCTATCCTGTGCCACTGATGGACTGCTCTATTTCTTAGCCAGTACCAAACGGTACTGTTTGTTTTGCAAATAAAAAGCTTTATTTAAAAAAAAAGTCTTTTCCTAGCTTTATAAATAAGGAAATTAGGTATATAAAAAAAACCGATTAGTTATTTAAGATCACAAAGGCAGCATCAACACTAGAATTAAAACTTAATTTATCTTACTGTATTCTTTTCTCCTATTTTTGGCTATCCACAATGTTCTCTTCCTCTTAAGAACAATGTATTTGGGCAGCTAGGTGGTGCAGTGGATAGAGCACCAGCCCTGAAGTCAGGAGGACCTGGGTTCAAATCTGGTCTCAGATACTTAACACTTCCTAGTTGTGCGACTTTGGGCAAGTCATTTAATCCCAATTGCCTCAGCAAAAAAAACCCCAAAACAATGTATTATTGGTTTGAAGATCTAATTGTCATAAAAAACTTTAGGGAAAGCCCTTTATAAAACCCATGTTCCATTTTTTGATTTATCAGTAATTCATTATTTGAACTTGGGCAAATCAGCTAATCTCCCTAGTTCTATAAGTACCATATCTGTAAAAATCCAGACAGTATTTATTCTTTTGTCTTCTTTACTTCCTAGAGAAGTCTTGAGGCTAAAAGAATTTAATTTGTGTAAAATGCTTTGATTTCTTAGAGCAGGGGCATCATACAAATACGAAGTATTGACAATTGAGCATTATTAACAACTTAGAAATTAAAAAGAATTACAATATTCATATTTTAAGTCAGGGATCGATAGCTACTCTATAGTCCGTTCCTACCATGTCATGTAGAGTTTTGGAGAAACAAAGGTAGTTATTAATTTCTTAGATGAGGAGAGATAGTGATAGGATTACAGCTATTTCAGTAATATAGGAACCTTCAGATAAGAAGACTCCTTTTACCAGTGCAGTCTTCCTCCAACTTATTCAGAATTGTATACTATTCACAGAATTGCTTAGAACATTGTTAAATGACTTGAACAGGATTATCATAACTATTATGTCAGAAATGGGATGGACTCTAATTCAGAACTTCCTGGATCTGAGACCAGCTCTCTAGTCAATATTCCATTTTACAAGTGGGGAATATTATGCCTAAATTATGGGCAAGATTTTTGATAAAGTATGTCATGCTCTGCTTGTAAAGAAGATAGATGTGAAGTGCCTGATTACATAATTAGATGGATTCAAAACTTTGAGGATAGTTAGACTCAAAGTAATTAATTGTTCAGTGTCAACATGATAAAAAAAATCTTCAGTGGAGTGCCCTCAGGAATCTGTTCGTGGGCCTGTGCTATTTAACATTTTTTGTCATTAATATGGTTGGAGGTATAAATGGATCCTCATCTAGTTTTCAGGGTAGCTTTACACTTAGAGAGATGAGAGCTAGCCCACTGGAAGACAGGATCAGGAGCCAAAAGAATCTCAACAGGCTGGAGCATTGGGCTGAATCCAAGATGAAATTCAAGAAGGATGAGTGTGGACAGGGTTAAACAATTTTTTTTCCCGAAAGCCATGGTGATTAGTGAACTAGAAGCTCGTATGAATATGAATCAGCAAAGTATTGTGACAGTTGAAAAAACTAAAGTGATATTGCGTTATAGTGAGAGATTCTGCTTCCAGGGAAAAGGAGGTGATCGACTCTGTACTGTGTCCTTGTCAGACCTTGTCTGGAGATCCGTGTTCAGTTCTGTCTAGAGAGGACGGTTCTGTCTTTGAGAACGATAGAAAAGGTGATGAAGGGCTTTGAGATTGTGTTATAGGAAAGTTAGGCGAAGGAACTAGAGATATTTAGCTCAGAGAAAAGCAGCATCACCAAGGAGATCATAATTATTTAAAAGTACCTGAAGTAGTGTTGTGTGTAAGACATTTGGACCTAAAGAGAAGATCAGGAGCAGTGGGGTGCGAGTTCAAAGATGCTTACTTGATGCTAAGAAAAACTTCCCAGTAATTTGAGCTGTCCAAAAGTGAATTAGGCTGCCTCAGGAGGTGGTAGGTGGTTCTTTGGAAGGCTTAATGCAGAAACTGGCCACTTGCCAGATACATTATAGTGGGAGATTCCTTTGGGGTATGAGTTGGAACTAATGGTCACCAGAGTTCCTTTTAATGCTCAGAATGCTGGGATTCTGTGAAGAAGTTAAAATAGTAAGGGTTTCCCCTGGGCTTTTTTTTTTTTTTTTTTTTTTTTTTTTTTTTTTTTTTTTTT
>JAJPUD010001558.1:70308-89106 GCA_023553655.1 Myrmecobius fasciatus | reverse complement strand
GGGTTTTTTTTTTTTTTTTTTTTTTTTTTTTTTTTTTTTTTTTTTTACTTTGAGTTTGGAACTAAGGGTCCATCCCTGAGCTATTATCTATATTAAACTCAGATTCCACTGTGGCCAGTCTTACTTTTTCAGACCTGGATCTCCCCACTCAGTTTTGAGCTAATTTGACAATAGAATTAAAGAATGGGAAGAAGAAATGCAGCATGAAGATACTTATGCTATAACCTATCAGCCATCTATTCATTTGTTGAACAAATATCTATTAAGCAACAACTATATGCTAGGCACTGAGGATATAAAGACAGTTCTCTTTCCTTGCTCCAAAGGAGTTCTATTATTGGGAATAAATACTGCAATACTCACATCTCTTTACAAAATATTAAATCTTAAGTATTGAACTATTAAAGTTTAAAATTAAGACTTTTGGCACACCCAGCACAATTTTGTTTCAAAATTGTTTCGCTAAGCAAATGCTGGCATCAGTACCTAGAGTGGGCCACTCTGCACTTGTATAGTTTAGTAGTTGCTGACAGAAAGTCTGTGTCCCTTAACTTTTATAGTATGGGACTAACATTGACCTTTGCATTTGCCTTAAGTTTTGTCGCCTCTGCTGTAGTTATTGTGGGAGAAACAGGGTGTTGCAAAACTGTGGGCTTTGGGATCATAATAACCTAGGTTCAAGTATTTCAAGACCTGGCTCTATACTAAGACTTTGTGATCATGAACAAATTTACTTAGCCTCTGGGTACTCTGCAAATGTATTATTAAGTTGCAGAATATTTGCATGAGTGAAAGAAATTTCCACACTATGGGTTCTCTACTCTGCTAAAATGATGAATTCAGAGCAAAAAAAAAAAAAAAAGATACTGCAGATTCTTTTTTGTATTTATTGCAGATTCTTTTTTTGTATTTCTATCTCCAATTTGCATCTCTTTTTATGTCTTCCCATATTACTCTGTATTCTTCATATTCATCATTCCTTATGACCAGCCTTCAGAGTCTAGCTAAATTTAGTTAATCTAACTATTTGGTGATCCTAGTGTGCAAAGATTACCTCCAGTCATGTTCAGCAGTTGTTCAAGAAGAAGATAGTCAATAGCAGTAATACAGAATTGGGAGTATAGCAGTGATTGGGCAATCAGCAAAGTGTTGAAGGATCAAAGAAAGTATACATTTGAACTGGTTAATAAGTAAAAGGTCAAGATAGTGAGTAGAAAACATGAAGGTAGAGCAGGGGTAGTAGTGAAGAAATCAGGGAAGAAGCAGAGTGACTAGAAGCATGGGAGAATACTATAGGAGGAATGCAAGGAGAGGTGGAATGAAGATATAAGATCATAAGAATTGAGAGAGGAACTAAATTACTGGACTTTGCACTTTGAGACTATGGCCCTCATCCTCACTCCATCATTTTCTGATTTTCTACAATGTGTACTCCCTCTCCTTCTTTCCACAGTTTGCTGTGGGCTCACCTTCAGCTTTTCTGACCAAAACCTTTCCTGGCCACCACTTTCCTATTGGTTTTGTGTCTGCCTTCAGAAAATAAGTTCCTTGAGAGCACATAGATTGTCATCCTTTTGTATTTGTATCCCTAGCCCTTAGAGTATTAATGCAGATTATAATACTTTTCCTGCCTTTGTTCTTTGAGGAGCTTGATAAACTGGAAGCAAGGGTATTTGAGGGAATATCAGCGTATAAACTGAAATCTTCAGCTATAAAGGTAGAGTTTGGGATATATGTACAGTTTTGAGGTGGAGTCTGGGGATAAACTCCTTGAGAAAAGAGGGAATATGCCCAGGGAGTAGGTGTAACTTTCACTGGATCTAGTTAAGATGATGTATTTGGTTGGAGGAAGAGGTAGAGTTGATGATCCTTTGTTCTCAAAGAGGACTAATGACATCATGAGGGTGATGTCTTAACTTACATGAATTTAATATAAATGAGACAAGAGTTACACAAAGTTGTCAGCTTCACTCTCTCCTGAATCATTGAAGTCTGAGGAGGGGGCACCAAATAAATGAAGCACACTTACTACTCCACCTCCACTTCACACAGTGTCTGAGAACATGAAAACATGTACCCACAGTTGCAGAGAGTATGGTCAAGAATGCAGTATTTTTGGTGTGTGACTACAAATTGATGGAGACTAAGAAGAAAAAATTTAATACAAAGTGTAGCATATGCCTTCAGTCTTTTTTTTTTTTTTTTTTTTTTTTAACAATGCGAAAGGAGGGTAGAGTTAGGTAGTAACTTCAGAAGACTAGAGTTGACATGGATAAGGAAGGAACTTTGATACAGTCTGTTGCTCAATAACAATGAGATTCTTAGTCCTTCCATTAGGCATTAGATTTGTCATGCCATTTTTAATGGCAATACTGATTTATCATTTCACTTCACAAGAGGTGAAACAAGGAAAAGGGAAGATAAGATTACTTGGAGGGTGGCAGGCCAGTATTTTTGTCTTTATATCCTCAGATTTTAGCACAGTGCCCAGTACATAGCAAGTGCTTAATAAATGCTTGTTGAATCAATGTGCACTTATTAAACACTTAATATACACTGAGGACTATGCTAAGGGCTAGGCATGAAAATAAAAACAACAGTATTTGTTTTGTAGGAGCCTGGGACAACATATGTAAATCAGAACATGCTATATTAAAAAGTAATTGGAAAGTAACATTAAGAGGGATTGGTTTTAGAAACTGGGAAGAGGGGAATGAAAGGGAAAGTCATGCTTAATTGAGTCACATAACACAGATCTTTTTTTTTTTTTCATATACCATAATTTATTCAGCCATTCTCCAATTGATGGGCATCCTTTCAGTTTCCAGTTTCTTGCCACTACAAAGAGGGCTGCCACAAACATTTTTGCACATGTGGGTCCCTTTCCCTCCTTTAAAATCTCTTTGGGATATAGGCCCCATAGAAACACTGCTGGGTCAAAGGGTATGCGCAGTTTGATAACTCTGAGCATAGCTCCAAATTGCTCTCCAGAATGGTTGGATCCGTTCACAGTTCCACCAACAATGTATCAGTGTCCCAGCATAACACAGATCTTTACATTTGATCATTTTTAGCAGAGGTGTGACATGCTTAACCTATGATTTAGAAAATTCATTTTGGAGCTGTCTATAGTGTAAAGTGAGATTTGTGTCGGGGAAGCTAATCAGGTTATTCCAATAGTCCAAATGAAGTACTGTGTTAAGTGTGCCAGTGGAAAGACCATGTGAAATTGATGAAGTCTTCAGTGTTAGATGTGGGTAGCAGAAGAACTGATAAAAATTAATCCTTTAGGCCAGCAGGAAGAAGCCTCTGATAATGGATATCAGTTTAGCTCCATGGTTCCACCCTTTGGGGAGGTGGTCCAGTCTAAATCCAAGTTATGTCAAACTCCTGAGATTCACCTTGTGTAGAAATGCCAGTCGTATCTTTGAGGTTAAATTTTCCCCATAAAGTCTACTTGTAGGCCATCCCATTGGCCCTTTGGGTCAGCAGTCTGCCTCATGGTGTCTTTCTCCTTACCCCCCCTCCCCATGCCATGTGGAATCTCCCCTAACTCCACTATGCTTCCCAACCCCACTTCTCTTCCTTACAGCTAACTCACCCTGTTAGGGTGCTGAGTCCCTTTCAGGATTTAGCCTGCCAGCTAAGGGCATGCCCCAACCTCATGGGGGGCTCCCTTTGTACTAGGTAATTGTGAATTCCCCCCAACTCTTTCATATTTATCATTCCTGGTGTCTATTGTATCCCTTCATTTGTAACTTCTTCCCTAAAAAAATCCACTTTTTACCAAAGAGAATGTCCACTGTGAATTATTCACATGACCTAATCCCAGTCTTTAGTGTCTGCCATCATTTAGTGACAAACCCCATACCATAGATCACATCAAAATATAAGATTTGATAACTGATTGGATATGTGGGTTTAGCAAAAGAGAGGCATCAAGAATTAAAAAAACTCTTAAGATCACAAATCTGGGTTACTAGTGGTAGATGGCGGTAATGAGGGCATTTAAAAAAGAATAGGCTTCACCATATACACCCAGAGAGAGGGATATGAAATGTGGACCACAACATAACATTATCATGCTCTCTATTGATGTTTGCATGCATTGTGTTTCCTTTCTCTGAGTTTTCTTGCACAACAATAAGTGTGGAAATATGTGCACATATATTCAATTTGTCAAGTATTTTAACATAATTAACATGTAATGGATATCCTGCCATCTAGGGGAGAGGAGGGGACTGGGGGGGAAATTTTGTAATGGAAAGCTTTGTAAAGATCAATGCTGAGGAACTACCCATAGGTATGTTATGCAAATAAAAAGCTTTAATTAGAAAAAAAAATAGGCTTCAGAAAAATTGAGTTTTGTTTTGGACATGTTGAATTTGAGATGCCTTTGGGACATCTGGTAGGAAATGTCCAACTAATGATTGATGATATGGGACTGCAGTCCAGGAGAGAAACTAAGGCTGAATAAAAAGGCCTGGGAGTTATCTGCATAGAGATAATTGAACCCATGGGAGCTGATGAACTCATCTAGTAAAAGAAAATGGAAAGAATAGACAGTCCAGGACAGAGCCTTAGGGGATGCCCACAGTTTGTATGACAAGGATGAAGACTAAACAAAAGAAACAAAAAGGAGCTGTCAGGTAGAAGAGGCTAGAAAACACTAAGAGGAGAGTATTTACACCTCTGCCTTCACTATATCCTTTTGTTCTGGTGTTATGGCTAGTGATACAGGGTTGAAGTGAGATTTTATTTATTAACCTTATCCCACAACTTGGGCAGTTTTGCTCCAGGGAGAATTCCAAAGAAGAATATATCAATTCCTAGAAATAGGTATTCCTACCTTCTGCCTGTTATCCTTATTTAAAATAACCAAAGGCCTAAGCTAGGTGATATGTCTTCCCTGAAATCAGAAAGGTGATAGAGTAGGCTCTAGAAAATTTATTTTTTACATAGTTAAATATGCATAGAATATCAATCATTCCAAATTATTCTTTTTTAAAATATATCACATTCCATTCCACAGCCGAACTAGATTTATCCATAAAATCAACCAATAAGTATTTATTAAACCACTAAATGCCAGGTATTGGGGCTACAAAGATAATAATGACTTATATTTTCTAAGTCTATACAAAATATGTGCAAAATAAATAGACAACTTAAGAGAAGTGTTGGTACAAGTAGTTGGGATGGGGAAGGATCAGGAAGTGCTCCCTGCATAAAAGATATGAAGGGAATGCTCTGCTGGAGCACTGTGAGAAATGAACCACAGAAATAGGCTAGAGACTAGACTACAAAGCAAATTTTAAAATCTAACATTTTTCTATGCTGAGCTGAAATTTTGAATTTGATTTTTAATGATAGTAGTTGCAACATTTATTTGGATGTTTGTGTGCCTCTGTGTGTGTGTGTGTGTGTGTGTGTGTGTGTGTGTGTGTGTGTGTAGCAGCTAGATGAGTCAGTGAGATAATGTTGGGCCTAAAATCAGGAAGACCTGAGTTCAAATGCAGTCTCAGACACTTAATAGTCACTTAATTCTGTTTCTTTTAGTTTCCTCATCTATAAAATGAGCTGGAGAAGGAAATGGCAAAGCAATCCAGTATCTTTGCCAAGAAAACGGAAGAATTAGACACAACTAAACAACAGCAACAAAATGTATACTATAAACACACACATAACATGTGTGTAGGTGTAACAGATGAGGAAATACTCTTCTTGTCATTATTCCAAGATCATATATAGCATTAAGTGATTAACCAAGATCTATGACTCACTCCATTTGATATTTTTCCTACTATATTTCATTGGGAAGATATTTGCAACTCAACTAACATGTCATTTTAAATTGAGTTAAGTAATCCATATTCCACATTCTCCAATTAAAAACAAAACAAAAATTGGCCTCCTGAAACCTCAGGTACAATATACTTTTTGTATATTGTACAAATCATGTCTTTAAGAAATAAAGACAAAGTCTCCTTGAGAAGAGGAATTCAATTTTCTTCCAGCAGATATAAGTGAAGATGACAGGCCACTTTTTAATTATTTTATGTACTAAATTCACTATTGGCAGATGAATCTTCCTAATGCAGAGTTCTTAGTCCATCATTCTACATCTCATAATGTTTCAATGCACATCCTCATTGTCTACTGAATAAAATCCATTAAATAAATAAATAAAAATAAAATCCATGAAATTCCCACAATTTGGCTCCAGTCTCCCATTATAACTTTTGTGTTTTCATAATCTCCCATTATTCCACCTCAGGTTCCCTTCAGCCAAATAAAATTCACTGTTTTACAACAATACTTTCCAGTCTCCAAGCCTTCAAATCAAGTTTTCTTCCCCTTTCTACCTTCTCTATAACAATTAAAAGCCTAGACATCCTTTTCAAATCCTAACTCTACTTACTGTAAAGCCTTCTCTGATCCCCTGAAATCTTTCATAGTATCTTGTATCCCTGTGCATGTAATGCAATTTGTATTATTTTATCTGTGTACATCATCAATTCTAACAAATTGTAAGATCCTTGAGAAGAGCATGATACAGTAAACAAGATGCTGTACAGAGACCAGAGACCTCAATCAATCAACAAATGTTTTTTAATTGCCTGCCTTGTGTCACCACTCTGCTAGGTGCTAGGCAAATATAAACAAAAATTTAAACAGTACTCTCAGGAAAGTTGTCACTTTTTCATCGTTTCAATTATTATCTCTATGTGGATGACTGCTAAGATTTACTTGTTTATTCCTAACCCTTTCTCCAGAACTCTAGTCCCACATATCCAGCTGCTTAATAGCTATCTCAGAAAAGATATCTCAAACATCTTAAACCCAGCAAACCAAAAAATGAACGCTTATCTTTCTTCCAAATCCATAAATCCTCTTAATTTCTCTATTACTATCTAGGGCATCAGTGTTGTTCCAATCATCTAAGCTCCTAGCCAGGCTGTCATTCTTGACTTAAATTGTTAAATCCTGCCTATTTTACTTTCATAACATCTCTGATATAGCCAAGTGGAGAATGGAGACCAGAACCCAAGTCACAGCAATGAAAGGGAGATATTACAAAAGTTCTGTATTACCTCTAAGATCAAATATAAAAACCTCTGCTTGATTTTGAAGTTTTCTTCCTATCTGTTTACTTTTCTTATGTTTTACTCTCCTATATTTGCTCTATGATTCTTTGATACTAGCCTGGATATTATATACAATACTCTTATCTCAAAACACTGCCTTTTTCATTAGCTGTCCTTTATTTTCATTAGCCTTGAGTATTCTGCCTTATAACTTCTGCCTTCTGGCTTCTCTGTCTTTAGGACTCAGCTTTTCTGCAAAAGGCCTTTCCTAGTCCTCCAACTACTAGTGCCTTCCTTCTAAGATCATCTCCCATTCTCTCTCTCCCTTACTCCCTACCTCACTTCCCAGGGTGCCCCCTCCCTATCCTCTGTGTGTGTGTGTGAGAATAAACAATCTAGTTTGTGTGTTATCTCCCCAATAGACTGAGTTCCATGACAAATGGGACTTTGTTTGTGCATTTCTTTGATCCCCAGCACTTAGTACAGTGCCAGAAACTTAATGGATGCATATTGATTGCCTGAAGTATTACCAAGCTGAAAAGGTTTCATTTTAGACCTAGTAATTGTCCTCTGAGGATCAGCCTAAGTTTGAAGCAGCAGATCCAGCAAACATTTATTCCATGGTCTACCAGGTGCCTGGGACTGTGCTGTTCTCTGTGGACACAAACACACAAACAGCACAATCCCTCTCCTCCAGGAACTTACATTCTATCGGCCACAAAGCAATGACATATTTTTTCAACTGTAGCTTTAAAATAATTTAGTCAAGTGGAGGAAGCTTTCCCATCAGTAAATTCACAGGTCTGTTAAAAACGTTAAGGAAAACAGAGCCAATATAAAGTGATGGAATTCAGAGCTGGCAGGAGCCTGGGTGGCTGCCTACTCCAGCCCCTTATTTACAGATGAAGAAACTAGAGCCACATAGATGAAATCATTTGCCAGTGAATCTCACTTTTCACTTTTGTTTCTTGAGATGTAGTGTCTTGGGTTTTCTTTTTCACTGTGGATCATTGATTAGGGTGCCTAATTTGGGTTCAGAAACATGGGTTTTAAAATAAAAAAAAATATTTGGAGCAGCCCTTCTTTGGTCACAAATTATTAGAAATGACTGAACAAATCATGGTATTATGTATATGATGGAATATTAGTATGCTGTAAGAAATGATAAAGGAACCAGACACACTAGGAAGATCTATACAGATTGATGTAAACAATTTACACAGTGTAAATATATAGTTATGAATAGTTTATACAATTAAGACAATATTATAAAGATAACATTGAAAAGATTAGTAATGCTAATCATTGCAATGTCTAATTATTCCAGAGAACTCATGGTAAAACATGATACCCATTTCCTGGACTCAAAGTGAAGATTAAGATATATATATAGAGATGGCCAGTGCAGAAATTTGTTTTGTTTAATTATACATGTTTGTATTTTTTTTTCTCGTGGTGGGGGAGAAAAAGCAGATTTTAATCGATTTTACAAAAATAAAATTTAAATAAACATGAGTCAAAATACAATTTCCAAGATTGACTATTTTAGAAACTTTTAAATAAAGTAGTGAGGAGGAATGTGCTATTAATTTGGAACTGCCTCAAAGATCAAGAAAAGGTATGGCCCTTTAAAATGGAATTCTGAGTATAAAGGCCATAGAATTCTATCCATTTGAGAGAAGAGAGAAGGCAGTTATGTTTGATATGTCTTTGAAACTTTTGGAGAATGGACAACAGAATTCCTTGAAATTTACAGGGAATAGTCTTTCAAATCAGATTTTGACCAGTAATATTTGTTTGTAGTGACAGGGAAGAAGGGAGGGAGTTAAAACAATGACTTTTATTTCATTTATCATGCCATCCAAAGAACACATCCAGCTGATTTCTTTGTCTAGCAAGTGGGGAAAGCTCTTTGTATCTGACAGTACTTTTTCTAGAAACAGAGAAGTCTATTTATCTTGAAAAGGCACTTAATGGAGGCTCTCAGTAAAGAATAGCCTTTATTGCCCAGTTGGCTAGAGGTTGAATCATCTGACATTTAAAGCATTCTCACCACTTAGGCCTAACTAGTTAGGGGTAAGAAGTGAGGGAGGTAGGGGAGAGAAATGAGTTGTTTTACAAAATTGTTTTGGAATGGTCTGTATTAATTTTTTCTTAATAAATTTTCATCCTTAGGTTGTTAATTGAACAGGTGCTTTTTTAATTGGACATTAAAACAGGGAAATCTAGTTTATAGAATCATAGGATTTAGAGCTTAGTGGTACCCTAAAAAGTTGTCATGTCTAATCCTTTCATTTTAGAGATAAGGAAACAGGCTTTAAAAAGTTAACTGACTTCATTTAACATCAAAAACTTAACAGTAAGCAGTAGAGCCAGAAAATTGAAAACAAAATCTTCTGATTCTATACCCATTTCTCTTTCCTGTTGATAGTGGCTTGCCCTTTAAATTCTTGGAAGTGATGAGAGAGGAGTAGAATAGGATCATGTCTTCTATGCCACTGGGCTGTGTCAGAATTGACTTTTTCTTCTTGCATGTACCAGTGCAAGTGAGATAGTCGTATATCCAAAACTGTATAATCTCTATCTTTAAAATGGAGTCCTATTTCAGGAATATCCTATTTCAGGATCCTAAGATAGGCCCCATTCAAAACCATCCCTAAATATATAGGAAATTGTCTCAAAAATATCTTTGCCTAACAGTTGAAATCACAATTTGTTTTTTTGCCTTTTCCCATTTTTGCAAGCCCTTCAGAATCACATATATCACCACAGAGTGGAGCACCTGTATGTCTGAATCCTGTACACATAAGCCTTCCTGCCCCTCATTCTCTCTAGACTTTTTACTATGTGCCTAGAGAGAAGAAACTCAAACTCACATTCCCTCCCTGGATCTCTCAGGAGCAGAATTAACTACTTACCCAAGAGCAGAAAGAAATTCCCTAGAAAGATTCTCACCCCTTTGAGGGCTGATCTTGAGAATGCTCTGTCCTCCTTGTGCAGGAATGAGCTGTGACTTCTGTAACTCATCTCTATTAGAAAAAGTTGATGTGGGCAATTAGGGAAGAGGCTTAGCTAGTGGAAAGTTTTTGTTTGTTTTTAAGGAAAAAAAAGCCCTTTCTGAAACAATCCTCCTTTCTGCCTTGGGACACCTCAGCATTTCACTTCTGCCTAACTGCCATTCACAACTGCCCTTTCCAACTGCCACAGAACTTTTGCCTCTGGTATTCTGTAATGTAAATTATTCTATGCACTGCTTGAAATGGGTACAGAGCACCGTTGCCACGTGTGCGAGTGTTAGTGTAAGTTTACAGGACCTGGGACTGGTGAGGGGGATGTTGGGTGAGGTTTTGAACTTAGACAGTTTTCAATATTTTGGCTAAAACATAATCATTTGATCATTTAGTCTTGGCAGGTGACTTTTAGCTTATGCTTTAAATATTTAGAGGAGGTGGGTGGTGAGTATCTTTCCAGAGATTTTTTTCCACACATGCACTCACACACATCAATATCAGGATTTGTGCCCCAAAGCATGGATTGGATGGAATTGAAGACTTGGCAACACTTATATTCCTGTAGCTGCTTCAGGTTTGGGGATATCTGTGGTCTTTCTCCTTTGCTCTTGAAATCTCTCAGAATATGGTGAGGATGAGCTATTATTGTTTTCTTTAAGAAAATAAGGAAAAGGGTTATTATTTCAGTATATGCAAAAATGCCCTGTCCCAAAATGAATGGGCTACATGTATTTGTAAGACTTTTTTATAAAATGAAAATTAAGAGGTTGTCTTCTGTTGGAGTTCATAGGAAAGTACAGTTTAGCCTTACCAACCTCTTAAGTTTAAAGCTTATTCTTTGTGTCTTCTTTGTCTTCAGCAGGATATGGACCATCTCCTACTATCTTTCTTTTATCTTAAGCCCTTTATTACTGAATGTGGCTTTATTCTCTATTGACTTAACAATATTTTTAAATAATTAAATTTAAATAAAACCTTTTCTATAACAATTATTATAGAATCAGAGGATTGAAATCTTAAATATTTCTACCTTATTAAATGGATAAAAATCTCATATGAGTTGGTTCAGTTTTAGGAAAGTATATTTTACATGTTAAAACTGCATTAATATTGTTGCTTTTAATTTGATTTTGATGAAACATCAGCCCTTTCCTTTTCATTGTAGTTGTCATGGATGATGATGATGACTCGTGTCTCCTTGATCTTATTGGGTAAGCTTCCCATTTAGAAATTAGCAAAACACAGCTAGCTCTGTAAGATTAACTACATTAATGAGACCTAGTACGTGGATTATAACATGCTGGATGCTTTGAATGTTAAGTACTCTTCATGATTACCTATTTGCTGCCTATATTAAAAGAGGGACCAAGTATTGGCAGACCAGGTATTGGCAAATATATATATATATATATATATATATATATATATATATATATATATTCAGTGTTGTGAATTTGAAAAGATAGAGTAGAAATAGAAAACACACACACACACACACACACATACACAAACATATATATATTTATATATAAAAAGAAGCATCAATGGAAAGAATGTTTTACTAAAAAAGTCTTAGTAAAATTTAATCTTGAAAGATAAGATGATTCATTGTTTTATTTCATTTTTTTTCTCTTTCTTTTTTTGTTTTTTAGAGACCCACAGGCATTGAACTATTTTCTACATGGACCTAGTAGCAAATCTGTATGTATTATTCTAGAACATCAACTCACATAAACTTTGTTAATGGTTTTACTTAAAGTAACCATCATTTTGCCAAATCTGTACCTTTTCAGAGCACTGATGACTTGACTAATGCAGGGTATTCTGCAGCCAACTCAAATTCAATTTTCGCCAACTCTAGCGTAAGTATCAAGAAATGAACAGCTCTTGAATGCCCCATGCATGCCAAAGGCAGTTAACATTTCCTGTTTTGCTGTTAACACTATCAGGCTTTTTTATGCATTTACTTAATGAGATTCTGAATCCTTCTCTTGGAAGGTTCTTGGAGAGAAAAATTACTGAACTATGTAGAAATTTTCTACTATTAATAACCAAATGGGATAGTTTATGAATGAGATTTTCTTTGTCAAGTTTTCTAAACTTTCAGTTTTGTCTATTCCAAATGATTTGGTGACATTGTGACCTTGGTAAATGATAAAGAGATATTTTTAAACTCTTCTATACTTCAGTTTCAAGGGTCTATAATTTGCCCTACCTATGGCTAAATAAAAATGCATCAACTGATAGCAAATTTTCTAGTGGGGAGCCTCTTCATATTTAGCTAAGCTTATCCTTAAAGGAGAAGAATTCAGGCTATTTACTGTATCTTGAAGTTTTAAGTTTTTGAGTTTATAGGTCTCAGGCTATATCTGTGTATTTCAGAAGTCAGCATTATTTTTTTTTTAAATATCAGGAAGTAGGGCTTAGTGAAGCCTGCTTTCTCATTAATGAATAAAATACTGTACTTGATGAAAGTTGCTTATTACTTCTTAAAATGTTATACTTATTACTAAGTAAAATTCATTACAGATCTTAAATCAGAAATGGTAATTTAATACAGAATTTTTATAATTTTAGATGAAATAATTACTTAGTTATCCAGATATCCCAATAGTATTTCCAAGTTAAATTTTTCTAAGATCTTAAATTACTCAAGTTTTCGAGCAACTTGAGTCTGTTATTTTATCTCTAAGATTATTATTACAGTAGTACATTGTGATTACATAGCTTATTCTGTAATGTTTATTGGATCATGTCAGTGATAAAAACTTGAATAAAATTGAATTTTGCCTGTCTTCTATGTAATCAGTCTAAATCTTATATGGTAAAGATCTGATATGAAGTCACCAAATAAATAAGATCCTGTCTCATCAAAATCACCATTAACAGGTATTTCACTTGCCACTCTCACATGGATACTGAGTCCACTGATTCATTTATTCAGAAACATTTACTGAATGTCTTCTGTGTAAGAGACAAATGAAATGCCATTTCATAGGCTTATATTTCCTATCTTGTACCTATTAGCCAAACTTGGGTATAACCACTATGTAATTCTTCCTTATTGAACCTGTGGATTTCAGCTTTAATGATCTCAACTGAAATCTTCAGTTTTGGCCTCATGTTTCATTTATCTAGTTTTTTCCTATTAATCCTAAATTATTTCCATTCTATAATGATTATAGAGTATTTTAACTCCCCTCTTTATGAACTTAACTCTGCCAGTCTCAGATCTTTTTTTTTCCTCCTTCCTGATTCTTGACATTATCTAGCATTCACTTCTTTACTTCCTCACCCTTCCTGCAAAAGAGTACAACCTTTGTGAAATATACTTTTCTTTTTTATCCATTAAAAAAATGAAAGATTTATTTTAAATATCATTTGACTTTCTAGCTTTGTTGTTTCTGTCATTCTTTGCCTTAATTTTGTAATTCTTGAATGTCCTGACAAATATGTGCTCAAAAATCATATGTAACATCTAGCATTTAAAAATGTTTTAAACCCATTTTTATTTATGTCTTTAATTAAGCTTCACCTTTTAAGAGTATAGATTGTCTTCTATTTCTTATATCCTTGTCACACTGGAGCATATGGTAAATGATGACTTTCTGATTTTTGAATATTAAAGTAGATACTTAGGTGGTTTTTGAAAATCTTTAAAAAAAAAAAACACTCATTTTCAAACAGCCATTAATAGCCCTTGAACTCACTATGTGACAAAAGCTAATTTTCTTCTGGAGTCTTTCTTGGAGTAGGCTGGAGGCCAAGTATACTCTTCCATGACCAGTGATTCTGGGGAGCTACCAGATTGGCCCATGTCTGAGAGAATGTCTGGGAGATTGGGACATTCTGGGGTCCCCTTGGGTCATTATTTGTGTCAGGTCTACTTTGATCAGAGACCCATGCTGGATCTCCTACAGAAAACAACTACGGAGAGTTCCCAGGACTGACTTGGTTCTCATGGCCTTTAGAATTGGGGATAACTTTTGGCTGACTCCTGGACAGTTATACACATGTACAGGTCAGGAGGGGGGCCAGTCTTAGATGAGTAGCAAGTTGAATAACTTCTTTGTGCCTCTGTCTCAAAAAAATGAAGATGAGTAGCCCTGAATTAATTTATACTACATAAAACTGCTTATACTTTTACCAGTCAGTGAAAAGAGAAAATATTTGAATGCTGTATTTTAGACAATATTACCACAGAAAAAGCAGAATTTTAAAAATCAATAATGTAGCCTATAAGTTCTTTGTGGAATAGTATAGGTATTCATTCAATGGCTTTTGAAATATTTTTGTATAGCTATTTTGATAGCATAAACCTTTTTACTTCCAATGTTTGCTTTGGATATTACCTCTAGATTTTCTATAATGTACATAATTATGTCTAATACTTTTGTATAGTAATAAAATATGCCTGTTTCCCCCTGTTTTAGAGGTTTGTAATTAAAATGTTTTAATATATGAGTGCATTAAAGAGTTAGAGGTGGCATGTAACATTCTATATGTTCTTTCAGAATGCTGATCCTAAGTCATCCCTCAAAGGTGTGAGCAGCCAGCTTGGAGAAGGATCTAGTGATGGACTCCCACTTTCAAGTAGTCTTCAGTTTCTTGAAGATGAACTTGAATCCTCTCCTCTTCCTGACCTCAGTGAGGACCAACCTTTTGACATTCTGCAGAAGTCCTTGCAGGAGGCCAATATCACTGAACAGACTTTGGCAGAAGAGGCTTATTTGGACGCCAGTATAAGTTCTAGCCAACAGTTTGCACAAGCTCCACTTCATCCTTCTTCATCAGCATCCTTTACTCAGGCTTCTAATGTTTCTAATTACTCAGGTCAGACGCTACAGCCTATAGGAGTGACTCATGTGCCTGTTGGAGCATCGTTTGCAAGCAATACAGTGGGTGTGCAGCATGGCTTCATGCAGCACGTGGGTATCAGTGTGCCCAGCCAGCATTTGTCTAATAGCAGTCAGATTAGTGGTTCTGGTCAAATACAGCTCATTGGTTCATTTAGCAATCAGCCTTCCATGATGACCATTAATAACCTAGATGGATCCCAGATCATATTGAAAGGCAGTGGGCAACAAGCATCCACAAATATGAGTAGTGGACTCCTGGTTCATAGACAGACTCCTAATGGCAACTCATTGTTTGGGAACTCCGGTTCAAGTCCAGTAGCACAGCCTGTAACTGTTCCATTTAACAGCACAAATTTTCAGACATCTTTACCTGTGCATAACATTATCATACAGAGGGGCCTTGCACCAAATTCAAATAAAGTCCCAATTAATATCCAACCAAAGCCTATTCAAATGGGTCAGCAAAACACATACAATGTGAACAATTTGGGTATTCAACAGCACCATGTGCAACAAGGGATTCCTTTTGCCCCTGCAAGCTCACCCCAGGGTTCAGTAGTGGGTCCACATATGTCTGTGAACATTGTAAATCAACAGAACACAAGAAAATCAGTTGCCTCACAAGCAGTGAATAGCACGGGGGGGAGTATTGTTATCCACTCACCCATGGCACAGCCTCATGCACCCCAAAGTCAGTTTCTCATTCCCACAAGCCTTTCTGTCAATTCAAACTCAGTACATCATGTCCAGGCCATCAATGGGCAACTTCTTCAGACTCAGCCTTCCCAGCTAGTGTCTGGTCAGGTGGCTTCCGAGCATGTCATGCTGAACAGGGGTTCCTCTAATATGCTTAGGACCAACCCATCATATTCGGGGCAAATGCTAAACAACCAGAATACTGCTGTCCAACTGGTGTCTGGGCAGACATTTACAGCATCTGGTAACCAAGTGATAGTCAATCACACAGCACCTCAGATTGTTGGTGGACAGATGCCCTTGCAGCAGGCCTCACCAACTGTGTTACATTTATCACCTGGCCAGAGCAACGTTTCTCAAGGAAGGCCTGGCTTCCCGGGACAGTCTCCTGTCACAAGTGTTTCTGCCTCTGGTCGGTTCACGGTCGTCAGCTCCTCCAGCACATCCCTTCCCAGCCTTGGGCCCTCAGTCCAGTCAACACCTGCAACAAACTTTAATGGAGACCAGCTCCCTCAGCCCAACCGGACTCCAGGGCCAGCCAGTGTGTCTCATCGTCTTCCAGTTTCCTCATCCAAATGTTCTGGCACCTTCAGTAGCACCCCAGGAGTAGGGACCCAGCCCCAGGTCTCCTTTTGTCAGGTACGAGTCACTGTCTGGTGCAGGAGATAAGTGTTAGAGGTAACCAAGTTGTGAATGATAGCTTGACTTACAATCTCTCTGTAGTGAATAGAAAGAAGTTTTGATTATTCCCAGATTTTAAAATATTTTTAGACCTAATAACATTAGTTGTGTGGTTTTGTATTTCCTTTTGGATTTAAGGTCTTTGGGGCAGAAATGGGAAGGGTAGAAAGGATTTTGACAATTTTTAAGGCTAACCACTGAAGAGTCAAACTAAGGGAGATATTGGGTACAAGAACTCAGACAGTCAAGGACCTGGTAATAGAATTATTCTATTGGGTATTTGTTAAGTACCTGTTAAATTCCAGGGAATTTTAGGTGTGTGAGAGTAAAAGTAGGAAGAGTAAAATAATTCTTAAGTGTTTTCTATTTGGAAAGGATGAGTACATATAAAAACATTTGTATCATAAGAATAAAGTTAGTAAATACAAATATATATATAAGGTACTTAAATACAGAATAGTTTCGGAAAGAAAGGAATTAGCAGCAGGGGAGCTAAAGAAGATAGTGTCCAAATTGAATCTTAAAGGAAAAGAATTTCTATTAGAAGTAAGAAAGAAGTATGTTACAAACATCAGGGGAAATTAGAAAGGAATGGATGCTGCAAAGGAACAAGAGTCTGGCTTAGCTGGGTTGCAGAGTACCCAATAGGGACCAATATGCAGTGAGGTTAGAGATAGCCTAGACACAGGTTGTATAAGGCATTAAAAGCTACTCAGAGGAACTTGATTTATATCCTTGAGGCAATAAGAAGCTACAGAGTTTGTTGGGTAGAAAGTCACGTGGTCAAATTTATATTTGTGGAAAATTTGTCAGTACTGTATAGAGATAGGATGGCTTGAAATGGAGAGAGACTTGAGACAGAAAGGCCAATTAGAAAGCTATTAAATCAATCTAGAAGTGATGAAGACCCGAACTAAAGTAGTAGCTTTTTAAGTAAACAGGAGGGATCAATCAAATACAAGAGACAATATGGAGACAGAAGTAGCAAAATTTGGCCACCAATTGGATATGTGAGATGAAAGAATAAGCAGGATGTGGTAAAGCTGATATTACAAATCTGAAACTCTAGAAGGACAGTGGTGAATTTGACAGAAATAAGGAAATTTAGGGGAGGCACTGACTTGAGGAGAAAGAAAAGTCCAGTTTTAAACATGTTGAATTTAAGTTGTGTTTGGGAAATCCAGTTTGAAATGCCCATTAGGCAACTGGCGATCAGGGATTAGAGTGCAGTAGAGAAATGGGCTGCATATCTATCTATGGTGATCTGCACAGAGAGGAAAATTAAACTCATGGGAGCTGATAAGGTCAGCAAGAAAGAGCATCTACAGAGAGAATTTAAAAGGGCACAAGATAAAAGTGTGGCAAATTCCCACATTAGGGTGTGTGGTATGGACAACAGGCCAGCAAAGGAGACAGACCAAGGAGGAATCGGTCAAGTGGGTAAAGAGGAAAGGTATGGACTGGAGGAAAGGGATTTAAGATGCAGAAACTTTTGGCTTGTGCTATGAAAATGTGCCCTTCCCTCCTCATGTATTGTATTCTGGTGAACTTTTGGAATTAGTCTAGCTGGATTGAGAATCTCTCTGGCAAAAAGGTCTTTTAATTTAATATACTGCCTTCACAAAATTCTATACCTTAGTCATCTGTGATAGATGTTGTTATTGATCCTTATAAAGTTTTTCAGAAAGGAGACTTCAGAACCTTATTCCTATATTAAATCTCGTGTCAGGAAGTTCTTTCAGTCTAATCAAACTTGTTGTAATTTAAAATCATTTCTCTCTTTGTTGGAGATAAATGGTAATGATGCTACAGTAAAACTAATACTCAGTGACTAGAGTGTTCTATTTAGGCTAGTGTTTTAGTTAAGAAAGTGTAACAAAGAAATCTGTTTAAAACAAATCTTTCCAAAATATATTACTCCAGTTTTCTATCTTACTATAGGGATTATATGCACAAGACAATTGATATTATAGAAAGTAAGCATTTATATAATGCCTGCTATGTGTGTCAAGTATTGTATTAAGCAAAAGATCTCATTTGAGTCTCTTAACAACCTTGCAAGGTAGGTGCTTTTATTATCCCCTTTTTACAGTTGGAGAAACTGAGGTAAAGAGAGGCTAAATAACTTGCTTAGGGTTACACAGCTAGTGTCTGATGTCATATTTGAACTCAGGTCATTCTGACTCCAGCACTGTACCCACTTTGCTACCTAGTGTCCCCCACAGTAGTAGTTCTAAAATTTTTATTCCCTAGTTTCAGCCTCCAGCCACTCAACAAATGATCTTCTCTTTTAATTTCCTTTTAATTCCTGAATTTAAGACTACTGGCTACTACTTTACCTAACAAATCTTAGCATATCTGTATGCCCATCTTCTTAACCTAGTTTCTGAGGAAAGTCTGTCCCTCATATCCCATACATCAGGTCCCTAGATCACATTTTTTTTTATTTATCCCTTTTGCATT